>JAKSZT010046586.1:20426037-20478143 GCA_026826555.1 Tolypeutes matacus
AAGGGAAGGGAAAAGAAAAGAAAGGAAAAGAAAAAAGAAATCAGAGCACTGACCCTGATTGGCACAGAGTACACTTTTCTTTAGACTGGACCCTATATACATTGTGGTTGGATTCCTCTGCTCACTGCACTGGGTAAAAACTGTCAGTGCCAGCCATCCCACCCCTTTGACCTGAGGCAGTCCTGCTGACTAAGGGAAGGAGAGGAGGTCAGGATTTACTTGGTCAGTTCTGGATATCAGGAGGAGCTGTGTGGCTATCTTTGCACAGCAGTACACCATCATGCACCTGGCTGCAGATCACCTGAAAAGGGATCTTATCATGAACCTGGAGTTAGAAAACAAACAAACAATAAAACTGAGACCACAGAAACACAGTAATAACATTTCTACACTGTGATATTTGCAGCACCTTTGCAAATATTGACTCACCAAGTATGTGGTTAAAATTTAAACTTAGTTTATTTTTGGGCTAACCATGCAAAAATGGGATTTCTCCCTCAGGGAGGATTTTTCCTGGCCATGGGATCAAACCTAGAAATGTATACTCCTTTGTAAGGCAACCTGTAGCTGTCCATTGTAATGTCTTCTACTCCCCATCTAACTTCATAAAGGGCTTTCTCCTCTGGTGTATAACAGCCTTTTCTCTCCATGGTTTGAGAAATGATGAGTCAAGGTCAGCTACAAGTGATGACATGTGACCTTGTAAAAAGCAACCGGTCTATTTTAATATGGAAATATGTTTGCTTTTCTTCACCCACCCCCCCTTTGTTTTTGCTCTGTACTAAAAAAAAAATTTAATTAATTAATTAAAAAAAACACACACACACCTAAAGTAAATTCCTTTCTCTTCTTGGGAGAGTTGCTGCACATCAGGGCCTCCCTGCCCCCATGGAATGACAAAGTAACATTTGGTTTGTTAATCATCATACCTGGGTGTGATGGCTAGGCTAATGTATCAACTCGGCCAGGTAATTGGCCCAGTTGTTTCGTCAAGCAAGCACTGGGCTAATTGTAATACAAGGACATTTATGGACTTTAGTTATGAGTGTGTTTACTGCATAGATAGCTGATTACATCTACATCAGCCGGGAAGATTGCTGTCAGCAATGAGTGACACTTTATCCAATCAATTGAATGCCTTATAAGGGAAAGCGATTTCAGCATTCAGAGAGAATTTCCCAGCTTGTCTTTGGACAGCCAGCATCTCCCAGAAACTCATCAAGGACTGTCATTGGACTTTCATTGGAGCCCCTGGTTTGCAGCCTGCCTGCAAAACCTGGACTTGTGCATCCCCACAGTCATGTGAGACTCTTATACAATCTCATGCTATTGACAGATATCTCCTGTTGATACTGTTTCCTTAGAGAACCCTGACTAATACAGCTTGGTACCAGGAGTGGGGTGGATAAAGAGAAGGATTAGAAATGTCTTGCAAGCTAATGACCTCAGGGCATTCCTTTGCGTTTTCTTCTGGTGAGACAGGATTAATATCTTCAGGCAGGGGTTGGCAGGTAGATTCCTCAGGGCAGACTGGAGGCTGGGCAGTGCATGCTGGAGTTTGGCTGGTACCTGCCTCAGGGCTGGGAAGGAATCCAGACTCCCTGAGGCAAGCCAGAGGCTGGGCAGTGCAGGCTTCAGTTTGGCTAGTACCCACCTCAAGGCTGGAAGGAGGCGGACTCTCTGGGGCAGGCTGGAGGCTGGGTGATACAAGGTTGACAAGGTGTGATCTCCACAGGGCAGGCCATCACAGGTTTATCTGGTAAAGTCTCAGCAGAATTTAGCGTTCAATGTCCCACCAATATTATCATCATCGCATATGCCTCCATCCTGATCCTCTGGGTTCTACTCCTTTCCAAGCAATGCTTTCACTTTAACTGCAGAAACCCTGTAGGGCTGAGGTTTTAGTTTCCTTTGTAACTCTGCTACTTGTACAATGAGAGTCTGAGTTTGGTTCTCAGGTATCTCAAGTCTGTGGCTACAAGAGACAAGATTTTCTTTCAGAGCACACATAGAAACTTTCACATCATTCATGCGGCATTTAAGTTTCAAATTTGAAGGCTTTGGCTCATCTCTTTCTTTTGTAACTGTATCCAGAGTATCTAGGAGGAGCCAGTCAACATCATTATACCTTTTAACTCCACAAAGCACTGTTAATGGGTTGAAAACATTCTCACCCAGATCCTTGCTTCTTATAAGCATGGAAGTAGAGGAATCCAGTGATGATAATTTGTGTACCTCTATTACCAACTCACACCATGGACTGTTAGCAGTCTCTACATTATTGGAAAAGGAGTCATTAGTACCCTTGAGTCCAATTAGAGTAGAGAGTCAATTGCAAAACTCCCAGAGCCACCTCAGACATCCCATGTTTAAGACTCTGTTCCTCAAGAGCCACTTCTAGTACCAAGCACTCAGCCCCTGATATGGCACCATCCCTCAAGGTGACTAGCCTGCTACCTGGTGGCAGGTTGACTACATTGGACCACGTCCACCATGGAAGGGGCAGCAATTTGTTTTAACTGGAATAGACACATAGTCCGGATATGGGTTTACATTTCCTGCATGCAATGCTTCTTCCAAAACTACCATTCATGGACTTACCAAATGCCTTATCTACTGTCCTGGCATTCCACACAGCATTGCTTCTGATCAAGGAACCCATTTCACAGCAAATGATGTGCAGGAATGGGCACATGCCCATGGAATTCACTGGTCTTACCATGTTCTCCATCACCCTGAAGCAGCTGGATTAATAGAACATTGGAATGGCCTTTTGAAGACTCAATTATGGTGCCAACTAGGTGGCAATACCTTGCAGGACTGGGGCAATGTTTTCCAGGAGAATGTGTATGCTCTAAATCAGTGTCCACTCTATACTGCTGTTTCTCCCATAAGCAGGATTCATGGGTCCAGGAACCAAGAGGTGGAAATGGGAGTGGCACCACTCACTATTACCCTATGTGACCCACCAGGAAAAATTTTGCTTCCTGTCCTGCAACCTTAAGCTCTGCTGGTCTACAGGTTTTAGTCCCAAAAGGAGGAGTGCTGCCACCAGAGAACTCAACAATGATTCCATTGCACTGGAAATTAAGACTGCCACCTGGCCACTTTGGGCTCCTCTTACCTCTGAATCAACAGGCAAAAAAGGGAATTACTGTACTGTCTGGGGTGATTGATCTTGACTATCAAGGGGAAATAGGACTGCATCTACTTAATGGGGGTAAAGAAGAGTTTGCCTGGAATATAGGAGATCCTCTAGGGCCTCTCCTAGTACTGCCATGCCCTGTGATTAAAGTCAATGGAAAATTGCAACAACCAATCCAAGCAGGACTAACAATGGCCCAGAATCTTCAGGAATGAAAGTTTGGGTCACCCCACCAGGCAAAGAACCACAGCCAGCTGAAGTGCTTGGTGATGGTAATGGGAACATGGACTGGGTAGTGGAAGAAGGTAGTGATAAATATGAATTTTGACCATGTGACCAGTTACAGAAATGAGAACAGTAATGGTCATGAATCTTTCTTCTTTGTTTTGTTATGAATATGATTTATATGTACACAAAACAAATTTCTTTGTTTTCTTCCCCAAACTTTTCTCTTATCATATGACAAGTTGTATTAGTTTCATGTCATAATATTTAAGGATGTCAAGTTTAAGAGTGAATATTGGGAAACGGATGTGGCTCAAGAGGTTCGGCATCCGTCTACCATATGGAGAGACCGGGGTTCGATCCCCGGTACCTCCCGGTAAAAAAAAAAAAAAAAAAAAAAGAGTGAATATTACCCAAGGACTTGCACCATATTCTGTAGGGAATTAATGTGTTTCCAGTTGTATGCAGGTGAGTTGAACACTGTTAGGTGGAACTATATATATATATATGCATGTCTGTTATTGTTTTTACTTAGAGACTAATTATGGTTTAAGGTAATGTGTATGGTTGCCGAGTTGACAAGGGGTGGACTGTGATGGTTAGGCTAATGTGGCAACTTGGCCAGGTAATTGTGCCCAGTTGTTTCGTCAAGCAAGCACTGGGCTAATTGTAATACGAGGACATTTATGGACTTTATCTATGAGTTTACTGCATGGATAGCTGATTACATCTTCATCAACCAGAAAGATTGCTGTCAGCAATGAGTGACACTTTAACCAATCAGTTGAATGCCTTATAAAGGAAAGTGATTTCAGCATTCAGAGAGAATTTCCCAGCTTGTCTTTGGACAGCCAGCGTCTCCCCGAATCTCATCAAGGACAGTCATTGGACTTTCACCGGAGCCCCTGATTTGCAGCCTGCCTGAGGAACCTGGACTTGTGTATCCCCATGGTCATGTGAGAGACTCTTATAAAATCTCATACTATTGACAGATATCTCCTGTTGATTCTGTTTCCCTAGAGAACCCTGACTAATACACTGGGAATAGTAGGTCAAAAAACTCCATTGCAAAAGAACAGGATGCAGCAGTGGGGTGGGGCTTCCACATGGAAATTAAGTTAATTTGCAGAAGACAGATGTGGTTCTTCTTGTACACCCAAGTACACAAAGCTGCTCTAAGCATTTTTCATCCCTCGCCCACAACAGAATGACATACACATATAACTGTTGCAGAATCTCTACCCGGCTCACTTTGGGACCAATCCACATTCTGTGGTACTGAAATTTATGTAATTTGGAAGTCTTCTTTATGAAAAGGAAAACAAACGTATAAACATAAAATTAGCTAGGGGATCTTTGAAGGAACCTGTGCAATTGAGGAAACATGAAGCTTAAGCTTCCTTAGGTTTATGATAAATCCTTCTCCACTAGGACTTACATTTTGTCCTGGTTAAGATGGTAGAAAAAGAGCCTGAGAGAGCTTGTCTCCTACTATCCATGGATATCTCTCTGTCTCTTGAGGGTGTTCCACACTCTATTTTCTACAGCTCTCCATACCATCTAAAACCAGGGGAGACACTGAAAATGGGTCATTTGCACAATTTACTTGAAAGCTTACTCTCTGCTGTAAATCCCTTAACTAGGTTACTCAATTAGGTATTTAACTTTAATTTTAAAAAATCATTTAAGGCAGAATGAAGGGCTTCACTACTTTGATAACCTCTTTCCCTCTGAGATCCCACCCCTCCACCTCTATGTACAACTTTTTTAAAATTTATTTAATTTTTAATTTTTTGTTTATTTTGTTTTGTTTTGTTTTGCAACCATTTTTAAAAGAAATTTTAGGCACCAAACAGTCCAGAAGATTGTCAGGGGAGGGGATTGCCCATCAAACCTCACTGAACCTATTTATGTGGTACTGAAGGGAAACTGATTTATTCGTTTAATGATGAGGATCAATGACTAGATGGCACAGCTCTTAGTCTCTATCAGTGGCACAACAGGTTTTCTAAGATCTATTGACTTAGAAATGGATGAATACTCAAGTCTGAATAAATTGTCAACATTCTCTGAATCCTTACAGTGGAGAAATGAAAAAGGATAATGGGGTTGTTTTTGTGGCCTTTTCTAGAAAAGGCATTTAGTCAAATTTCACCATTATTGGAGGATCATTTCACTGAAGACATGCAAAGACTGTGCTATAGATTCTAAAGAAAATACCAAAAGACGAGTTCCAAAACATTTTGAGCACTGTGTTTTTGCTACTGACTCAGATATTTGGTATCATTTTTAAAAAGACATCTCATTGTTTTGGAGCTAGACCTCACATATATTTAAAGAAAAATTCCTCACGATGGTTAACGTGTAATGTGTAGGTATTACATTTTGTTTTCAGTAGTCAACATTTTCTAATTCTCTTTGTGTTGGATGTAATGAATAAAAAAATAGCAGTAGAAAAAGAATAGCCTGTATTTGTTTTCCACAATTGCATTTATGTCCTTGTTTTCTTTTTACCTTCTTAAAAAAAATAACTGAAAACCCAAATCATTAAAAGTCCAAGAAGCAGTCTTAGCCTAAGGTGAAAGAGCCGGGCAGGGAGTCAGGAGATGGGGGGCTTGGCCTCATGCTGCCACTGGCCAACCATTGTGGGGACTTTGGTCACATCCCTAAAGCTCTCTGCATTGGTTTACTCAATAGTGCACCACAAAGCTGGGCTAGATCATCCCTAGGTCCTTCCCAGCTCTAGTGATTGTTTAATGATTTTCCTTTGAGACTTCCAGAAGCCTTTATGTAACTCACAGGGCTGAGTCCTTTTAGGGCAAGCATGGGGGCCTTAGCTGTCTGCTCGTCACTGTAGAACTAGTGGAGCCCAGAAAGTTATTTCTGCCAAAGGTAGTGTGGGAACAGTATGTTCAGACACAGAGCGAGGAGAGCTAAGAGATTTCCTTATCCTGACAATAGGGATTGGAATGAGGCTGCTGTCCAGCTTTGACTTGACAGGGCAAACTGGCTGCTTTGGGTCAGAATCCCAGTATAATGAAAAGGCTCGCCACAAACATTCTGTTTGACCTTCGGCCAAGTCACTCACCTCTCTGGAATACTATTTCTATACATGTGTAAGTGAGGGTAATAAGATCAGCCCTGCCTTGCCCAGTGACTTTTGATAAGGTCAAACCACATATGGGAGTAAAAAGTCTGAAAAATAGAAAATGCCAGGTCAATAGAAGGATTAGGATCAGCTTTGAAAGTTGTTTCTGCTCCTGTGCAGGGCACAAAGAAGCAAGGGCTGAGGGATTTAGGTACAAGGATGGGTCGGGGAAAGAGTCTGGATAGAGGGTTGAGGGGCAGGAAGGTCTGGTGAAGGGCTAGACCAGAGGACTTGGGAACATGGGGTTTGCTGCGACTCAAAAGCTGCTGAGCTGGGATGCTTGGAAGCTTGGAGCCTACCACTGCCATGTTCTCACTACTCACTGTGCCTCCCACCTCCAAAGGCCCTTTGTTTATTCATGGTACAGATTTACTGCCAGAAAATCCTGTTGGAGTGGTCCTTCTAAACAGAAAATGCCTGGCTATGGGATTATAGGGGGTGTTACCCTGATGTCCCCCTTTGGACTCTCTTGCCTTGTGAGACATTTAACAAGCCCTGCAAGGTGGCCCATGGGTGCTGCACACGAAGCAGACACCTAACCACTTCTCAAGAGGGAGCTCAATGGACTAGTAAGGCAGTGAACAATGCTGAGAAAAAAAACCAGGCCAAATAATAGCAATAAGGAAAGTAGCTACTTTTTATTGAGCACCATGTGCTAGTTGCTCAGCCGTTTTATGTACATTATTCACATTATTCACTATGAGCTTATTATATTATTATACCTCTTTTTTGAAAGTTTAGGAGAGGTCATGAAACTTGCCTTAAATCATTTATTCTAATGATAGAGTTAACTTTGAACCCAGTTTGTTCTGACTCAAATACTATACTTAATCACTGTGCTGTTCTGCATCTCTTATATCCACACATTCTTGTCAGCCCAAGGTTGTGTGAAGTTTAGCAGGATCCCAAAGCAGGAATCAAGTCAGTTCTGGACAATGAAGAGATCAGGATACAACAGAGATCCAAAAACAGTGCTCCTTTTATTTGACTTGGAAAATAAAATTAGAAATAAAATTAGAAAATAAAATAAATAAATAAAATAAAATAAAAACAGTAATAAGTCCATTAGAGAGATACAGTATGCTATTTACCATTTTGAAGTCATTCAGCACTGGCCTAGGAAAAGTAAGATGCCCAAGAAGGGGTAGGGAATGATTTGTTGTTGAACATTCTAGCGTGTGGTGTGCTGATGCTGCCTTCCACTTGCTTCTGCTATCAAAAGCCAATTGTTCACATCTCTTCCCAATGCATGAAGTCTCTGCCCACGCTGGAGGTATTTTTACACCATGGGAAATGGCAAACACTACAAATTGGAGCTTTTTTTCTGCAAAGCCAGTTGTTTAACATTTACCTGCATACCACTGATTCCAGCCCTGTGTGTCATTTTCTTCAGTAAATTACGGATCCCTATGAATAGTTATTGTTTCTAAAACATGGAGTCTAAAAGGAGGGCTTCATTCTATGCCTGCAGACATTATACATAAACGGTTTTGCAATCACATCCAGAGTCTCCCCATTTTGACTGAAATGGAGTAGAAGCATGTGTGTTTCAGCTGTTCTCTAGCTCCTTCCTTCTTCTGACACGTAAGGGTACACGGGGAGAAGGAGGTGAGCATTGTCCTGGGTTCACCAGAGAGGTAGAAATGTCTATTAGACACTGAACCCAACATCTTTTGACTAGAATTATGAGAAACTAACACTAGACTGTCCTTCTTCTAAGGTCTCCTCTAGTTCAAAGATCCTGTGTCTAAATAATTGACATCCGTGTGGTCCACAGTGGATGAAATTTTCTAAGTGTGTTGTTTCTCTAATAGTTTGGGGAGGGCCTGGGTTTTGTCCCAGTTCCTCAGCTGGTTCAAGACCTCTGTTCTTTCAAAGGCTATTTGCTTTCCTGATCTGGACTTAGCAGGTGGAAGGATAGTTTCCTCTGGATTCCCTAGTAAAATAGTAGCCAGAGCTGTAGTAAAAATAACAAGAGATGAAATGGCCCACTCTGAGCAGCCAATCACTGGCATGGCCCTGTGCTGCCGGGAAGCTGGGACAGCTGGGAGGGCCCTGCTGGGTGCATTCTGGCTTCTGCTGGGCACGGTTCCTTGTGTGTAAGTTCTGATATAAGACATGTGGACAGCAGCCCGCCCCTGGCCTGTGCGTGCACAGGGCACAGGATTAGCTGTCTAAAGCCAAGCTCTATTTCTGTAAGGCAGAAAGTTCAGCTGAAGGGTAGCCACTGGGAAGATAGTCGCTAATTTCATTGAAGGGAACAGAGAGAGACTCATAGGGAGAAAATTACTTTTGGAGTCCATTTTGTATAGATAAGGAAAGAACACTGGAAATCAAGTAGTGTAAGAAAGAAGTAAGATTGAACAAACTTGAAACATAACTGATCCTCCTGCTTTTCCCTCCTTTGGTGGCTTCACAGAGTCAAACTCAGGATTTAAAAACTGTAATTTATCTAGTAAGCCTGATGAAAAAAGACTGAATTGTTGTGTCTTTGCCACTAACCCGAATTTACATGTGAATACACATCATACATTAACTATGGTAAATTCTGGTTATTCCACATCCTAGAGAATCTCTCTTAGTCCAGAGACCAAATTCCCAAGGCAGGCTTGACAAAACTTTTGCCATCTACATAACTGATATCATTTGTTATCACATTCAGGGTGCAGGAAGGGGTGTTTTATTGAGCATATGCTTACCCAAAGAGGATAGGAGCTATGGTGATAATTTAATGTGACTAATTAAGAAAAAATTATCTTAACTCACATTTCTTTGCTGGTGGTAATGGTAGTGTATTTGTGTGTGTGTGTTTATGTGTATGTGTGTTGGTAGTATGAGTGTGTCAGGCAGGTATGTGTGTGGTTTGTTGGAAGTGATAGTTTTCAAAGAGGGCAGTTCCAAATCTGAGAAGGGTAGAGTCAAGCTGGGATCTAGGAATATAAGGTAAGAACCAGAAATGAAGGCAGATTGAAAGCAGGGATGCTGAGGCATATCAACAGGGCAGTCAAGAAGGCAGAAACCAAATTAGGAAAGTGCTATCACATAAAAGGGGGGGATATAGAATGTGAGCCAGGAAGCCTCAATGTTAGCAAAGAGAGTGCATGCCCCGGGCCCAGACAAATAAAGTTTGTTCAATAGGTAGTGGATTCTAACTCCCAAATACTTCAATGTACCACTTGATATCTGATATTTAGATTCAGGTGAGCACCCAAAGTTTGTGGAAGTCACCTTTGGAAAGTTCCTCCACAGCCAACTTTTTGAACAACACAATAAACAAATATCATGCATTCTTTTTCAAATGGCTTTATTATCTATCTGTCTATTTATTTATTTTTACCCTTTCAATCTAAACAGAGGGGTGGCAAGATCAGGTTTGTGCCAGATGGAGGATAGATTGGCACCTGGAATGCCAGCTAGGAGAGCACTGCCGTGGTCCAGGAGAGAAGATGGTGGTCCAGACTGGGGGGCCTGAGAGGGTGAGAAGGTTGGAGATACAGAAAAGGGGCAAGATTTGAGTACTGATTAAGTTAGTACGACAGGCTTTTATATACATTTTAAGTTTTCCATAATTTTTTTTAATTGCAAGAAAACAAGAGATGGGGTGGGGGGGATCTCCAAGTTAAAAGAGACATAGATATATCAGCCAATTGCAACATAGGAATCTTATTTGGATTCTTTTTTTTTTTTTTTTTTTTAAGATTTTATTTATTTATTCATTTATCCCCCCCTTGCTGCTTGTGCTTGCTGGGTCAGCTAACCACGCCATGCGTGGCGGGTTTGCCTTCACCAGGAGGCCCCGGGAACCGAACCCGGGGCCTCCCATATGGTAAACAGGAGCCCCACTGATTGAGCCACAGCCGCTTCCCATTATTTGGATTCTTGATTCAAGTAAATTGTTTTAAAAAATTGGTGAGGCTTGGAGAATCAAACACTGGCTTTTTATATTAAGGAATGGTTATTATTTTATATGTGATAATGGCATTGTAATTGTTTAAAGTCTGTATCTTTTAGAGACATGTGCTAAGATATTTACAGATGAAATGCTATGACTGGAGTATGCTTCAAAAAATAGGGGGAGTGGGAGGGGCTTGGCTGAAACAAGACTGACTCTGAGTTGATATTTGTCAAAGCTGGATAATGGGTTATGGAGGTTCATTACACAAGAAGGCAGGGCTTTCTTTGTGATGACAACGGCTAGAGCCAAGCCCCAGAAACTTTCTTCAGAGCGACATGTCTACTGTGCTCATTTGAAATGTTCTTATTGCACTAGGAAGAAGGCATCCAGACACCCACCCATATTAATAGAAGAAATAGGGTCACAAGAAGGTGGGAGTTATAGAGGAACTTTTTTGTCTGTTTTAAATATATATACATTTAAATATCTAGCTCTTCTAAAAATGGAAAAGAAGAAACATTTTGTAATTGATCAAGATGAATGGTGGTGTTGTGGGAGAGGGAGGCTAGTTGGCTTCTTTCTTTCTTCCTTAGTAGCTGAACCTTAATTGTTTTTGTTTGTTTGTTTGTTTTTTCAGGTTTCCTTGCCACCCAAAATAGAACTTACATTTCCCAGCTTCCCTTATTACTAGGTGTGGCCAAGTGATTTAGTTCTGGCCAACGAGATGTAAGCAGATGTGTTATGTGGGACCTCCTGGAAGGCTTCCTAAAGGGAGCTGACTCACCTGGGAGGTGCGCGCCTCCTCCATTTCCCTCTCACTCCTTCTGCTGCTTGGACTGCAAGCGTGAGGTGGGGAGCCCAGCATCCACGCTGGTCCATGAGGTGACCTCGAGGACGGAAGCCACACACGTCAGTGAGGTGGAACAGAAAGGTGGTAGCCAAGATGGCAAAGGACTCTGAGCTGCTTACGTCTGGGCTTATTTTACAAAGTAAGAATAAACCTTTCTGTGGCTAAGCCAAAATCACTTGAGGTTTTTAATGATATGCAAACATACTTAATGTTAATTGATACAGGTACCTGATTGAGGTTAATAAAGCATTGTCTTCTGGTATCATCCATTAAAAATTAAAGTGTACAGAGTCATTGACTAGCAATTCTACTGTCAGGACTTTACCCTGTAGATAAACACATAAGAAATAGTATTGTTTGTAATAGTGAACACTGTAAACAACCTAAGCATCCATCAATGGAGTTTGCTTATCTAAACTAGCCATTCAGTGGCGTATTAGACAGCCATTCAAAGAAAGAGATAGGCCTGCGTGTGTTGCAATGAAAGAACCTTAGATCTTATTATTAATTTTTTAAAAAATCAAGCATGTGCAGTGTGATCTCTTTTGCATAAATAAAAAGGTACATGTAAAAAAGGATTTCTAAAAGGAGAAAGAGTTGGAGGTGTAGAGGGAGGCCTTTACTTATCACTGCATGTATTTTTGTGCAGCTTGGATTTTCTATTATCAGTCTTTCTCTACATCAATTAAAAAATTAATTCCAGTAGCATACAGTTGCTCAAGGCCTAATTTCACAAATTAATAGCACAGAGTTTGCATTCATTAAATTCTTCAATATCACTATCTTAATATTCAAGATGCAGTCTGATCTCTTATCTGTACTAATTTAAATGTTTGCAACAAAGGTATTATGTCTCCAGGCCACCTCCTGTCTGTCCTCCTCCCCCACCTTCTCCGCCCTCTCACTCTCAACCCTTCCTCTCACTGCTCCCCCTCCCATAAATGTATAATGTTACTCAATCTCCAAGGACCTAGTCTTCCCAGGGTCCATGAGAGGATCAGGGGCAGCCTGAACACAGGAAGGAATCTTCCCAGGAAGGGCTAAACTATCTAGGGGTTCTAGGGATTCACCTTGCCAGCTCTGGGGCTGTTACTGATACTCCCCTTGAACATGGAGTCCTGGGAATACTCAGTGGCCTCCAAGTGGCTCAGTCCTGTTGTTTGCTTCTTGCAGATGAACGAGGACACATGCGCTGTGACAGGCATTGGCACAAGCCTGGGAGTTTATTTACTTGGCCTTCATATTAAGGCAAAGGTTTATCTTGACACGTGCCTGCAGAATGAAAGGTCCACTCTATGAGGCAGATGGTGGAAAAGATGGCATTTAGTTCCAAAGGATCTCAAGGCCCTTTTGACCCGTAAGTAAATCTCAAAAGGTGCTTTAATTTTAGGACAGTTATCTCTATGGGAAATAACCTTGGTTACTGGTTGCAAACTTTTGTGATAAAATCTGAATCTTGGCAAGCCCATGGTACAAGAAAGAATTACTGCAGGATGGTCAAGAAAACTCATGTCTAAGGAGTGGCAAGTTCCAGTGTTGCTTCAGGCATTCATTCTCATATAGATTTATGTCAGTTGATGAAGTCTAAGAGATGAAGAGAAGAAAATATGGAAAACATGGGATCTAGGAATTTGTCACTACACCAAGTGAATAGTCCCAATAATTTTGGTTGTGAAATATAGACCCAGCTCAAACTGGTTTAAAGAAAAGTACAGATTCATGTAAATGGAAAGTTCAGGGGGTAATTTCAGGCACAGTTAGATGCAAGGCTGCATTAGTTTCTTATTGCTACTCTAACAAATTCCCACAAATTTAGTCACTTAAGACAATACAAATTTATTTTCTTATAGTTCTGTAGGTCAGAAGTCTGACATGGGTCTTATTGAGCTAAAACCAAGATGTTGGCAGGGCTGTAGTCCTTTCTAGAGGCTCTAGGATAGAATCTGGTTTCTTGCCTTTTCTAGCTTCTGGAGGCTTCCCACATTCTTTAGTCCATGGCCACCTCCATCTTCAAAGCCAGAAAAAACTAATAGAGTCTTTGCCACATCATGTCACTTTCTTTTCTCCCTCTTCCCATGTGACTACATTGGGCCCTCCTACATTATCCATGATAACCTCCCTATTCGACAGTCAGGTGATTAGCAACTTTAATTTCATCTGTAATCTTAATTTCCCTTTGCCATTTAACATAGCATGTATACAGGTTCTGGGGAATTAGAACATGGATTTCTTTGGGAGGCCATTATTTGCCTACCTCAAAGGCTTTAAATAGTACATAAAGGATACTCTCATTGTCTCTCTACCTCTCAGCCCTGCTCTCCTCTGTTCATTTCATTCACAGGTAGGTATGCCTCACAAGGTGGTAAAGAGAGTCACCAATAGCTCCATCTCCCAACCTACCAACTGCAGGGCAAAGCACCTCTTTCCTATAGTTTCAACAATTTTCATTGCTCCAGCTTGGGTCACTTGCCCATCTCGGAACCAGTCACTACCCCTCTAATTTTCCAGGCCCAGATCTGAACCTCATGGAGATTTTCAAAAAAGGAAAATACTTTGTAGGTATCAAAAGAAGGGAGATGATTGACAGACAATAAATTAAATGTCCACTACACCAGCGTAGACTTCAGAGCTTCAATTTCTTCCAATGGGTCATGAAAGGAAGAAGGGGAACTATCAAAATGCTATGGAATATATGCTCCTTCTTTGAAATGTTAGAGATTAGAGGCTCCCAGGCACACCCTGAGGCTTTGGGGTTAATCCACAGTTTTGAGTTTCCTGGGCATTATCTCAGACTGAAACTAGAAAGCACATAGATGCTCTTGAGGGTACCTTCTAGGTCGGAATGAATTTCTGGTCTAGGATTTTCCTAAGAGACATGAAATAATTCAGAAGAATTCTGTTTTATGTAAGTGGCCCACAGTCTCTACTACTCCCTCTTGCTCTCCAGGCATTGAGGCTGAGTGGCACGTGGGATTTTTCATTTTAGACCCCACAGATCCCATGTGTGTCAGAGCCCCCTGAAGTCACTAGAGTTTGGGAACCCAACATAAATGAAGGGGCTCAAGCTCTGGCTTTGGAGGGTTCCAGAGTGGTCACACTCTTCCGTCCTGAAGACTGGTTCTTTAGCAACTTCTGGACTCCCATAGACTTTTTTACGTACATAGAGTAAGCATTTTCTCTTTTCCTTGCCACCCCTAATACACAATTTATATGAGCTAATTTGAGAGGGTTTCAGACTTTGTTGCCAACAGAGCTCTCACTAAAACAACCTCTGAGACTCAAACTAGCAAAGGAAAGATCTTGTGGGGAAGGGGTCTTGACTGTGTGGTACTTTACTTTCATGAAATCTCTGAGAGCCATTGGCCCCTTTAAAGATGCCCTCCAGGTTTCTCTTTGGCAGCCCCTGGTGATGTGGACTCTTTCAGGCTTCTGCCTACCCTAGCATCTGGGCATAGCTAACTATATCATAGAAAACACCATGCTATAAATGACTACTCTTTTTTACCACCACATTTTTGCTCAAGTTGTCAACTTGCATGTTTGGGAGATATTTTTAAGTGTTTGCTTGCTTATTTCTGAATCTTGATGACCTCTTTCATTGGATCCATTTATAGATGTGAGAAGAAAGAAAGGGTCCTCCTCACCTTATGCCCTCAGGCACTTGGGTGTTTGGGGGCTCTTGCTCAAGGCAGTAGATGTGCAGCATATCTTAAAGCCACCATGCAGTTCTTTGCTCTTTTCTGTGAGTCAGAATCATGTGCTGTCTAAAATAAGTGGTGAGGGTGGGCAGGGCAGTCCAAGCACAATAACAATTCATCAAATGTATTCTCAGGAAGAGTGTGACTCCTCATCCAAAGCTCAACAAGACTCGATTTGCTGTTGTAAGGGTGAATTGAGCACACAAACCCACTGAGTTGACTGATTCAGCTCAGTCATGCAAATCCACAGTTGCAGCCGCATATTATGTCTTTAGGGAGATGGGGGTAAGTGGTTTTTACCAGATGTCTCAACATTAAGCAGTCACATACTTGTGGCTGGGCTTCCCTAATAAAGTGCGCAGAGGGTGTGGTTACCCAAGAATGCACAAGCTGATTCAGTGCAGCTCAAAACAGATGCATGTTAGGGATTTTTATACTTTTAAAACATGAGTTCAATGCAGAGAGCAGACAGCGAGCGCAAACAATGACGGGGAAGGGAGAAATATTTTTAAAAAGTGTTCAAGGATAACATACCCTCTCGCCCCAACACACACACACACACACACACACACACACGCTCTTGTGTAAACGTTCTCATGAGCGTTCACCCAATAGCTCACACTGGTTGTAGGACAAATGGCTAAGTTCCAAACCTACCTAGGATCCATAATGTTTAGCTGCCTATTCAGGCTTAGAAAATTATTAGGGTGAGCACATGAGTTCCAGGAACTGCATGTGAGATGAAATGAAGGAAGGATTATGACTTGTAAAAGCCATGCCTTGATGAGCAAACTCCAGGCATCTGTAGTTGTAATGCATCATAGCACAGGAATGTACACCCTTTTCTGTAAGCAGCAGTGCAAAGAGGAAGAGAAGTTGTTTAGACATATTACAAAATACCAGCACAACAAAGGTTTAGCAACTTCCAAGGATTACATGTGACAAGTGGGAACGTATTTTTATTTCTGTTGTGTCAGAGAAAACTCTTAGAAGCCACTCTATAGGGGAAAAATGGTTTTCCGGTCTAACAAAAATGCTTGATTACCATCAAGCCTTGTCCTAGGCAGATAGGTGACAGAAGTTTTTCTTCCAGCCTCCCTTTCTATCCATTTCCTTTGCCTCCCTCCTGACTTTTGTGCACTCCACCTCACCACCATCCACACTATAGGAAACCATTGCTCTTGCTACCCTTTTACAGCCCTCATTTTTATTCTAGAATGAGGATCAGTCACTGTGTTGCTTTCTGGGATGATTCGAAACCTTATTGTTAACTGTGCAATAGAGTTATATATTATCAAGGGAAGAAGGTCCTATGGGCAATAGGAGGGCTTTTGTACATCCTTGAAAACACCAATCATGTTTAAGGCAAGCACTGCTTAAGACGAAATAGCATATCCAACAAAAGACCAGAAGAATAAAGCTATCCAAATGGAAAGACAGTGTCGCTGAAAGAAACTCAAATTGTTTCTATGTGTTGCTGTTTTGGTTTTTTGTTTTGCTTTGAGAATTTCACATTTTCCCTCCTCTGGTGCCCACAGATTCAGAAGCAGCAGCAGCTAGCACTTAGCATCTCTTTGGGACTCAGCAGTCACTACAGCTTTCTGGTAAGATATCAGCTCCTGAGGGTCCTTGCCTATAGCATTTTATGAGGACATGCCCTTAGGTACTTTAGTTATAAGTAATCTACTAACAAATTACAATTATTTGAAAACTTCCCATCAGACTATAGTTATTTCGGCCAGAAGCTTTCCTTGTCATCACTTGAAAAGCCTAACTCTGAGCTAAGTGACACATAAATACCGAAATGTGATCCGATTACTTTATTGCTTACATTTGCTAACTTTTGAGAACAATGCAATGGACATCAAGAAAAGGAAGATTCTAGGATTGTTAAACCCTAATGATTTTCACAAGTTCTGAAAGGATCACATTTGGAGATACACATCGTGCAGTGGCCCCAAGAAATGGCCATTCCAAATGGTAATGACCTCATGGAGTGGATTCTATCCTTGTTAGATGAACATCCCATTAAGATTTAGTTTACTTCAAAGTAATTACTTTGTCCCTTTTACTAACCTAGGTTGATGGTTCTTATCAGGGCTCTAGTGCTCAAGGGATGTAGTAGGAATTACTTTTCCATTTTTCGTAAGGAAAAATAAAAACGTTGAGAAGGTAGAACCAGAGCTCTTTCCCTCTGGTATAGGTCTGATCCTATTTCTCCTATTATGATTCTATCAATTCTCTTGTCAATGTTTTCTCATTTCTTTCTTAGTGATAAAGATTTTCTTTTAATTTATTCCACTCTCTAATTCCATGTCTTGCCAAATAACTAGTTTCCCATTCTCCTCCCATAGAGTCTTTTCTCCTCTCTTCCATCCCATGACTTCTTATGCCTTTACCTATAGAATCACAGTTGGGTGGGCATTTTCTACCCATGCAACAAGGGCTCAGTGGGATATCTGATAAATTTCCAAAGCCTTACAGTTTGCAGCTCAATTCTGCATCCAAATGGTATGACATGTTCTCCATTAAACACACATTCTCGATAACTTGTAGATACTCTAAGTCCCTTTGGAGTTTCTCCCCCGACCCCAATTTTGAATATTTTTTCCAGTCTCTTGACACGCAAATTTTCTCAGCTTGCTAAAAGGAGGTGGTGCCACCTTCTCGTGATATTCAAAGTCCTCTTATACATGGCTCCAATCTTCTATTCTCCTTCTTAATACCTACTCCTCACCTGCACTCTGTTCTAACTCAGTATTCATTTTGCATACCTGATCTTTCCCTACCCCTTGCTGGAGATGATACTTCGTAAGGTTGTCTGGATGGTCAACCATCAAAGGAGTGCAAGGGTCTCACAAGACCAAAGGCCTGGACCTAGACCAATGGAGAAAATGGACATCCCACAATGGCACATGAACATGTTCCTGTTTCAGTTTATGTAAGTTATTAATATAAAATTTAACTGTTTTTCTAGAGATATTCATTGTGGTTTTAGGTCATTTCATCTTCAGGACCAATTTAATTGGCCTTTTTCAAATTTTTAGTTAGAACCAAACAAAAGCTATTGGAGACTAGGAAACAAAAAACAAATGAATCATGTCTTATTGCAAGGTGATTTCACAACCTGCACACTCATAAATGAGCATCACTAGCTGAGTTTACAAACAATAGATGTGTCAGGGAACTTGGTCAATCAGATCACTGATGCACACAGGTCTCAGGCCTGACCACACAGGAAAAGGTATTTAGATAAGCAAGCTTTGAGAAATCAAGAAGTAAATTAGAGTGGCATTTGATGTGGCATTTTATGACAACATAGATAAAATGGAAAATGTTAATTATCCATGATGATGACTAATGATAAAACAATGATAAAACCTCCTTGCTTAAACATCCATGCGTAGGAAACTGTGATGAGGAAGGCAGAGCCTTTTGTGATGAAGGTTGTGATGATGGTTGCAGCTAGTTGCAGAGATTCTGAGCCTCTGCTGAAGACTGTTTTGAAGGCTGGCCTTCTCAGAGGCAATTAGCTCTGTTATTTAAGACAGTGGTTGTTGGAAGCTGAGGAGCTTTAAAAATATACCAAACATGGAAATGCCTATGCCTCACTGCTGATCAACTAAGCCAGAATGTCTGGGGTATCAGTACTCGGCTTTAAAGTTCTCCAGATGATTCTAATATGAAGCCCACAGTTGAAAACCACTGCTCCAAGAAGTGTGATGACTTTGTATTTTGAGAGTGGATCAGGAAAGCTGGCTCCATTTCAGGATGGCAGACTGAGTACATCCTAGGGCTTCTTCACTCCTGCCACAAGGGCCTTAACTGATGACCCTAAGTAGGAAGTGAAACCTTCAGTGAACCAGAAACAGAGATGAATCCTAAAACATGGGGCATGAACTGAGATTGAACCAAAGACAGAAAGCCCAACCTAAAATGTGCACAGAGGAGTATTGCTCAAAAGGTGAATGGACCACCAAGACTGCTCCATCCCCAAAGGTGGCAGAAAGTGAAGCAGGACGGTGTCAAGGACAATCAACATGTAGTTCCTTGGGACAGTTCTGGGGGAGAGGCCAGGCAGTTCATACTCCACTGATGCCCTTCCTTCTGCTTTTGAGCCAATGGCAATGACAAAGTGTCACATCCAGGCAGGGGCAGTGGCCAGGGAGCCCAAAACAGCCATGTGCCAGGGGCTGACAATTGACAGAAGAAATAGGGTACTAGACCTGAAAATCTCAGAGAAATCTCATCCAGTGGCTTGTCCTTCTTCTACTCTCCCCACAAACAGGCCAGAGGACACTCCAGAGCAGCAATCTCCCCAAACAGATGACATGCACTCCTACAGAAGACCATCTAACAAAGATGACAGAGTCAAGGGTTACCACACCTGCAAGGAAGACACTGTGAAAGAAGACACAGCAATATGGAGGAACTAATATGTGAGGAAGAGAAATAGTAGAGCAAGCAAAGCAAGAATTAAGAATAAGCATAATTAAAATTTTCTGATAGGAGGAAACAGCAGACACAAACAAATCAACCTGAGGCCATGGAAATGAAAATTTGATCCTTATAATTAAAAACTATAATTAAAAACGGAGGGAGCAGATGTGGCTCAAGCGATTGAGTGCTTGCTTCTCACATGGGAGGTACCGGGTTCAGTTCCCGGTGCCTCCTAAAAAAAAACAGACAACAAGCAAACAAATGAAAAAAACCAACTCAGGGGAGCTGATGTGGCTCAGTGGTTGAGTGTTGGCTTTCCACATACGAGGTCCTGGGTTCAATCCCCAGCCCTGGTACCTAAAAAACAAACAAACAAAAAAAACCTGAATGGGTAGATGAAACACTTTTTTCCTAAAATTTAATTTTATTGTAATAAATACTAATGTATGCTTTATAACCTAGTGATAGTTCATAAAGTTTAATAGCTCACAAGATTTTTGGAATGCACATAGTATTAATATTCAAATAAGGAATTATAGAAAGTATGATAAAGAATGAACTGTTAACTATAATCCTTTTGAAAAGCCTTGGTCCATTTGAAAGATCAACAATGAATGAAAAATAAAATCAGAAGAAAGGAAAACAAGTTTCCCCCCCAAAAATACATAAGAACCATTTATTTATATTTTAAATGCTTGGAGTAAAATGGGCCACATTTTCAAAAGCAGTTGATAACAGCTTGTATAAGGACATGTTTCATCTGATTTAGTACCAAGTAAATAAGAGCAAACATAGCATTTAAGATATAGTTGGGTTTTGCCTCCACCTCTTGTATGGACCCACTTGTCCTACCAGACCCCATTATATGAGCATGCAACTTCGTTGCCCCGCCAAGGAACCTAAAATAAATTTTAAAATGTCTGCCCAGATTACACTCATCAGCAGAGTCTTTTAACCTTAAGATAGGGTGGCAGTAAATACTAGTGGAATCTACTTCTTTGATCAGGAATAAAGAACCCCTCCTTCAGCAAACTAGATTACTTTCCTGGCCCTTTTCAGTCTATTATGCAAGCCTTTTTATTGCTATATCTGTTTTTTAATTATGATTGTTATTTATGTCAAAGGAATTTTCTCCAGGCATGCCTGATCTATTTCTATTTCCTATGCTCATTTTATGTAGGGTCACAGGTTCTCTTTCATTGTTTTTATAGTTGTTGTTCTTTAACTTGTTACTACTCATCAAGGCATATCTTATATTCAGATCAGGGGTTTTTAACCTTTTTGTTCAACAGACCCCTTTGCCGGTCAGGTGAAAAACATGGAACTACTGTAATTTATTACATACATTCATAAGTGAGGGAAGTGCTAGATTTCAGTTAGAGGTCAGAGAAAATAAAGATAAGTTGATTTTTTTTTTTTTTTTCAATTCAAGCTCACGGACCCCCTGAAATCTTTCCACGGACCCCTTGGGTGTCCATGGACCCATAGTTAAGAATCCCTGATTTAGATCAAAAAGAGAAAATAGCAAGTAGATACTAAAGCATACATTTCTTAACCTAAGTAACATCCGAAAACATAAGACTTTAATCACATTTCTGTTGAAGAAAATTCCTTCAACTTTGATGCTTATCCAAGAACTTATATCCAAATGTCAATTTCTAACATAAATCATATACCTCAGCACACATGTATTTTCAAAAGAAAACAAGTCATATTAAAGTAATATTTTCCTAAATGTTTTTTATACATTTATAAAGCAAATTGAAAATTCTGAGTAAACTGAAAGTATGTTTAACAAAAATAAATATAGCACACATGGCCAGCTTATAAATTTCTTATTTAAAGGCATCAGTGAATTTGTATTCTGCAACTGATCTGTAAAGTCAGTTGTTTTTGTCCAGAATTTTATAGGTACAGAGTCTCACAAAATCATGTCCCACAGTCTTAAAATGTCCTTTTTGGCACCAGTCTATGCGAAAGCTTCTGATGAGATACTTTCCCCAAATTAGTATAATGTAATTTTTTTTTACTTTTCCAGAAAAACAAGGAAAGTTTACCAACCATTAGCCTTACTGTACAAAAGTTAGATTACAACCAATTACTCTTTTAATTTTGGTCTAAAGATTTTTTTTTAAGCTTAGATATCTTCGATGTTTTTGAATTGCACCCCCAAAGAAGATAAATGTATGAAACACACTAGACAATTTCAAAAGATAAAACTTATTATCTGACTTATTTGATACATACTTAGTGTCCAGAATAAAATCAGTAGAAATGAAACTAATGAAAATCAAAGAGTTCATCCATACTGGAGTCTTAGGACAAGGAGCTTTTACATGAAAAGACTAAGAGGCTCTGCCCATCTTACTAATTACACATATTTTTCCTCATGGTATAGCTGATGCTTTCTGGTTTATTTGTGGAACTTTGGTTTCTGTTCCTGAGAATATTCCCAACACCCACCTTTTTTCTGGCAATAGTCCAGGACTGGCTCCCTTTTGGCTTTGTAAGCCTTCAAGCTCTTGCTGGTCGTCCTTGCTCTGTAATCCTTACCAGAGTAAGAGGCTCTCCAGTCACATCATCAAAGCCAACAGTTTGGGGAGTATTGAATTCCATACTGTAGGCTCAGCCATGTTGTAGGCTACCCTGTGGGCAGCAAGCTGTTGCTGAGTGGCCTCAAAAGGCAGGTTCAGGTGCATCACCAGGTCTATCTGAAAAACTCTATCCAAGATTTAAGCAATCCTCTTGTATGGAAAACCACACAACAGCCAGCTATACTGGGTGATATTTTTCAACTCATGAAGGACAAGCCCAGTCATGACATTGTCTGGGATGAGTGTCCTTTAGTCGATGAAAGTCTTGGCCAACACACTAATTTTTGTGTCCCTCAGGACACTGTCTTGGAGCGGTCCCCGCTGTAGAGGTGCTTCAACTGGAAGTGTGTGATGATGCGTGAGGACATAGTGTGCTTGCCCGAGTCTAGACTCCCCATGAGTAAGCGCCCATAGCACCCATGGCTGCTGAGAAAGGCCCATGAGGCTCTGACAGGTGGCTATAGCCCGGCTGAGGTGTCCCTGGCTCCCCCCAGCTCCCCCTGCTCCCCAGGCTCTCCTGGCCCACACCAGGTGCCTGTGGCACTTAGGCACTCCTGGAAATGGAAGATGGTATATTAAAGCCGACACTACTGAAGAGCAAATTCATGATTTGTATGGTTGAGCCAAGGAATTTTGCCACAATGCAGTACTAAGGCCTGCAGAGATGGAAAGCATGAAAGAAAAATTAAATGACATAAAATGTAGATTCATAAGTTCCACAATTCACAAGTAGAAATGGACAGAATGGAGAGACACAAACTTTCAAGAAATAGTTAAAGAATACTGATAATCTCTCTGTGTGTACATTTGGGGAGGAACTAGCAGTAGTTCCATCTTTTTTTATTTTCACACACTTCTGCAAGAAAATGTTGGTAGACTGTAATAGTAAAAGAAAAAATAACTTAAAATGTAATCCATTTATCTCATATATAAATAAAACTTCCTTTGACTTAGCAATAAAAATGAGATGGGAACTTAAAAAAAAAAAAAAAAAAAAAAAAGAATATACAAGAATTTCCCAGAATTGAAGAATGGTAGGAGTCTGCAATAATAGACAAATATATCAATGGTACAGTACAGAACATTTAGAAACAAATTTGACGAAGGTGTGAGTATATAGGTATTCTCACACTCCACTGGTGGGATGTAATAGGTACAGCTAGTTTGGGAGGCAATTTGGCAATAGCTATTAATTTTTTTAAAAGTTACTTCTCGGGGGGAGTGGATGTGGCTCAAGCAGTAGAGCCCCACCTCCCACATGGGAGGTCCTAGGTTTGGTTCCCAGTGCCTCCTGAAAAAACAAAAACAAACAACAAGCAAAACAAATGGAAAACCCAACTCAGGGAAGCCAATGTGGCTTGGTTGAGCACTGGCTTCCCACATAGGATATGAGTTCCTTGGTTAAATCCCTAGCCCTGGTACCTCAAAACAAACAAAAAAGCAAGTTACTTCTCAGTAGCTTTCTTTCTTAGACAAACATTCTCACATGGGCACAACGGTTATAACAATGTAATAGGAGTATAAGTAAATGAATTTTAGCCATACTATGGAATATTATACCACAGCTAAAAAGACTGAGGCAGATATATACGTACTGACAGGAAAAGATTTCTAAGGCAGTATAAATACAAAAAGTTGTAGAATATCATATATAGTATGATATAATTTATGTATGTACATAGTATGCATATGTGTGTATATGCATTATGTACGTATAGAAAGTGAACTGGGCAACCAATGAAAAGCTTTGAGCAGTGGAAAGACATGGCCTGATTTTTGTTTAAGATTGCTCTGTCTGCAAGAAGGAAGGAACCAGGGACCTGTTAAGAGGTTATTTCAATAGACAAGAGAGAGGGGAGAAAGAAGTACTATTTAATTTTAATTTATTCTATCATGAGGGACATTTAGCATCTTTTCATTTGTTTATAGGTCTTTTGTGTTTTATTATTATGCAGAGAGTTTTAAGCTGACAATTTCCTGCCGATCATTTTTCTACCCTGGAAAAATGCATTAAGCTGAGTTTACTCCACAAGCCTTGAAACATGTTCTCAGTTCTGTCTTGGGTGGTCCAATTGCCCAGGCTTAATACAGCATCCAAAAATTCATCATGTGGAACTGAAGCGATTTAGGGGCTGCTGAGCCACACTAGTGGTGCATCTACTTCATTATCTATCCATTCTCCAGCCACTTCGTTGCTGAAAAAGATCCATAAAAATGATGTGATGTGTTGTTCTCATTCTATGGGAAAAAAAAGAGAAAGCTTTTTCCAGAATAGTTCTACTTTGGGAGTAGAAACCTAATCCGTATTTGTATTTTGTGGGGGCAGGATAGGACTCTTCTTACATCTCAGATTTTTAAAAATTGTTTCTGCCGATTTGGATCTTTAGTCATATCTCCTCTATTATTGTTGCTGTATCCAAGAGTTATAATGAATACATAAGAAAATGCAAAAGTCATATGGATATTTAATAGAAATTTGGCCCATCTCTTCCAGCAACAGAAAAGATGATGTTATAATCTGAAACAGTATTTTGCATAATGCTAATTGCCTTGCATGATAGAGCAGCACACTATTACTATCTTTTACGATAACTAATTATATACACAAAGAGTGATCCCGCCAAGCCCTTTCTATCCTTCTGGAATAGATTTAGACTTCTAGTATATTCAACCTTTAATTGAGATATCTAATTTGGCACCAGACTCATCCCAGAATATCCCAGATAAAGGATCTGTGAAGAGTGGGTAGCATTTGCTTGACTCCAGGTGTGAGTGGGAGCGTGTACTCCTGAGCAGCTTAGAGCAGGCACAGTCGATGTTGGCCTGCTGGTACATGCCAGACTTTTGAAGCACACTGAGTCCTTTCTGACTTTTGAGGCCACCTTCCTCCTTTTCCAGACTCCTATCACACATGCCACTTGAGACAAATGGTTTTGAAGCTTGTTACTTATGGCACCTGGTAAGAGATTCTTTGACAAAATATACAAAAACCAGTAGCAAAGTAATAGCACATAATACATTTGAACTCATTTAGCAAAAACTTTCCATGCCAACCAAATGTGATTGTGGAAGTTTATTGAACTTTTCAAGGTATTTTTTCACAGTAATAGCCAAGTAGCATCAAGGCAAAAGAACAACAGGAGCTCCTCATATGCGGCCTATTTCTACAGTACTAATCATTTTGAGGTGAAAATGTCTAAGTTAATTTATTGCCTGACCCCTAAGGGAGAGTTTAGGGCATCCAAGGAGAAAAGCTAAAAGCCACAAAAAATGATAAAAGGATTGATAATCATTCATTCATTTATTCAGCAAACGTTAACTGGATATTTATTTCTGTGACTGGTTGTTCTGCACACTGGGACACAATCCATGACAAAGAATGAAGCCTAAATGCCTGTCCTTATGAAGGTGATCTTTTAGTGGATATTATGGGCCAATGTTTACACAAGTGTGATAACTGCTTCTCTGGGGAATGTAGGATGATTTTAGGTCTCTGTGAAAGAACATTCCTCAGCCCCAAACTTGGGTTTGATACGTGTGTTTTATTTTATTTTTAAAACTTATTTTATTATGGAAAATATAAAAAATATATAAAATTAGAGCGAGAATAATATATGCCCCATGTATCCATCATTGACAATGATCAATATTTTGCCTATCTTTTACCTTATTTTTTTCCTGTAGTGTTTTAAGTAATAATACTCTTTAATTTTAATGGTTAACGTATATATTATACTGTGCATAAGAAAAAATATAACTAGCACATCAAATCTATAATTTCACAGTATTATTGTTCAGGATAAAACTAAATTAAGAATTTAAGTTTTAAAACTGCTTCACAGATATGGCAAAGTTCAATCAAGGAGTGCACAAATGATGGAAGTTTATGAACTATTGTTATGGGCAATAAGAAATTGGGAGGAAGTAGTAGACATTCCCCCTCATCTTCCCTCTATCAGTGAAGTTAGCATGGTTAGAAGAAATTCCTTCTTCAATAGAAAAGCCTTAGCACCATGCCTGGCACTTAATAAGCAGTTACAAAACAGAAGCTATTATTCTTTTTGGAAGGCATCTTTGATTTCAGAGTACCGATACTGGCTAACATTTAGGAAGCCCTTACTGTGTTCAGACACTGTGGTGGAACATTTACATCCATGATGTCATTTCATCCTCACAGCCACACTATGAGGAGATGTTATTATCCCTACTTTAGGAATTTAAAAAATCGAGGCTCAGAGAAATTAAGTAACTTGCCTAAGGTCCTAGAGCTAATAAGTAGTGGATCTGGGACTTTAATTCAAGCCCATCTTACAGCAAAACCCACGCTGTTTTTCCACTGTGCTCCCCCAGCAGCCAGGGCCCACCAGTCACCAGCGGGCAGTTAGGGGAAGAATTCTACATGTGGAATTTTTTTTTCCTATCTGGTTGCATCATCGTCTTTTTGGTGCGCCTCTCCGCTCATGTCTGGGATACCTTTTTTTCTTTTTTTTTTTACCGGGAGGTCCTGGGGATTGAACTGGGTCCTCCATATGGTAAATGGGAACTCAATTGCTTGAGCCACAGCCACTTCCCTACATATGGAATTTGAAGGCCTCGTACGTGGCTCTTCCCTTTGCTAAGATTGTGACCTTAAATATTTCACTTCACAATTTCTGAACTTCTGTTTCTTATGCATACGATGGGGGTAATAGGGCTACTTACCCAATGTACAAGTACTAAATGAAATAATTTATATGGAAATATGTCTGTGCAAGCACAGAATAAATGTTTGTACTGTATTCACGGGCTCGTGAACAGGCTATGCTGATCTTGAGCAATACCCTTCCCTCTGGGTCTTGGCGTCCTCAGCGGTGAAGATGATGGGGTCGACCTCCAAAACCTTCGGGTCCTTCTAGGGATAACTTTCTGAAACTGTATTCCAATTAGTCCACAAAAAATAATACTGATAGTGTTAACGGAAATAGATAACCTCCCTTAGTGATATTTTATTTATAAAATTTATAAAATTTTATTTACAATTATTTGTAATTTTCTTAGTCTGGATTCCTCAGAAAGCAGAACTTCACAATGCTATGTGCTCCAACTTTATTAGAGAGTGCAATTCCAAGGAGCAGAAGTGAAGGGCCCTGGGAGTAAAGCAGTGAAGGAGGGAGAGAAATCCGAGCAAGCATAACCGAGCTGCTTGCCACCAGTGCTAATGATGCTCTATCTTGTGTGACCCTCTTCTGAGACGCTGCATCCCAGGACAGTCCATCTGGAGTGAAAAACAGAGAAAGAATTTATTCTAGCAGTTTCCATCTCCCATTAGGCAACATCTTGACCATGAGGTGTTAACTCCCCTGCTATTGATTTCGGACTCTGAGTCAGGGTTCCTTGCATCTCACAACTTGCTGTTAACAGGGAAGCCTGGGGTGGGAGATGAGAGGCATGTGGCATGGGCATGAGCTGGGCTCTGTGAGGTTGCACCTGGGACATGGGGTTAGAGGCAAGAGAGAAGTGAGGCTGAGGGGGCTGAAGTAATGCAGGTATTTGATAAAATCACTTATGTTCAACCTACTTCCAACCTCAGAATCTGAGGGGTTTTGCATATAAGATAATGATGAAAGAAGAAATTATTCACAGACACAGGAAAAATGTAGCTCAGTTTCTTTATCCTTAAAAGAGAGGGTAATAATTGTATTTACCCATCGGGTAATTGGAATGAGAGAAAAAAATAAGTTAATATTTGTGAAGCATTTAGAATATGTAAGTGGCATAAAAAGACCACTGTATAAATATTCGCTTAAAAAAATACTAGCCCCTTTAGCTTACATCGTGTTTTAGTTTCCTGGCTGCTACGATAAACACTACACAATGTGTTGGCTTAAATGATGGGATTTATTGGCTCACACTTTCAGAGGCTAGAAGAAGGCTTTCTTCCTCCGTGGAGTGGGTAGCGTTCTAATTGGCTGGCAATCCTTGGATTCCTTGGCTTTCCTGTCACATGGTGCTGTCCTCTCTTTTCTCTTCCCAGTTCCATTGACTTCCGGATTCTGGCTCCTCCCTGTGGCTTTCTCTCTCAATGTCTGAATTTCATTCTGCTTAGAAAGGCCTCCAATAATCCAGCGTAAAACCCAACATCATTTAGTTGGGCAACATCTTAGCCAAAATAATATCTTTAAGAGATGGCTTTCTCCACATGAGACATTAATAAAATAATTATATAACTTTGTCGAAGTTAAATCTTATTTATAATAGGTTCCAACCCACAGGAATGTGGATCAACACCAAGAATATGTGTTTTTTGAGTGTATATATTTCAACCTATCACACCTCATTTTGACACTTAAGCATTAAATTTACCTCTAAGCTTTCTAGCAGTTAAGGGGGGAAAAGGAAAATATGGCAGGTTTCATAATCTATTTTTTTTTTTTTTTTTTTTTTTTTTTTATTATGGGTAAAAATCAAAATTCTCACAATACATACAAACATTTGTAAAATGATATATAAATATATATGCATATATGTGTATTTGCTTACAAAAATGTTATGGAGAGGGCCTGCATCTGCAGGCAGGATCATCCCACCCACCATATCCATGGGATATAAGCCCTCTCTCACTTGGAGTTGGAGTGGACATCACCATCCCAGTCGCCTCTGGATTGGGGGAAGAACTATGGACTAGAGTGGACTTGATGGTATTCTCTTGCTCACATATGGTGATTCATAATCTATTTTATCGGATCAAAATTAGCCTTAAAAAAAGCTAAGAATTTACTTGGCACTAAAGCCTTGGTACTGATCCAGAGGGATGTCAAAAAGCAGAATAAATAAGGTTTTCAAAATAGGTGAATCAAGAAAAGTAGAAAAGTTCCTTATATGACTTGTTTCACTAATACATCGGTGGATAAAACTATTTCTTCTGGAAGCTAAGATAAAAAAGTTCAGATTTGTAGCTTTCTCATGTGTTGCTCAGAACCAGTTGTTCTCAAGCAGGAAAGATTTTGCCCTTCCCCGCACCCCAGAACATTAGGCCTTATCTAGTGACATTTTTGTTGTCACTACAGGGAGGTGGTGCTATTGACATCCAGTGGATAGAGGTGGGGGAAGCTGCTAATATTGCATGGGACATATCTACAAAAAATATATATATTATCTGAAATTTAACTGTGAATTCTGCATTTTAATTTGCTAACTCTAGCAACCCTAGCTGTTATTCTTCCTACAGTGCACAGGACAGCCCTCCATAGCAAAGATAGTGCCAATAGTGCTGAAGTTGAGGAATCCTGTCTGAAATGAAGGAAAGAGCTTAGCAAACTTTCCTAGAGAAATGGAGGGATAGCAGAGATGTGAAAATAACTACCCCTTGGTCAGTTTTGGTGATGATTACATAGCTGACAATTTCAGGCCCATACCTCTATAATTAGCCTAGCTTATTTATTTCTGTGATGTGATGGAAGCTAGGATTCTGTCTCCAACAAACAGGTGACAAAATGGGCCTTCTTTAGGAAGCATCTTGAAAACACCTCATTGCTCTTTAAATGTCTCCTGTCAATACCAATAATTTGGCACTTATCACCTTCTTCCTAGTCTTGGAGAGATTTATTGTGTATGCCATCAGCTAATCCAGAAATACTTACTGAGACTGATGCTGAATAAGGCAATTTGTCCAATAAAAAGAGGCATAAAATAGAGCCTGTGGTACTCAGTTTACACTTTAGTTGTAGAGATAATACAAGAGAAAGATATTCTAGGTAGGTACTCTAAATCCTATTCCACATAAGATTAAATAAAGGTTTGTGGGTTAAGTAAATGACATAATGAGGTAAAGAGCAGAGAGAAGTCCATTTTCCCAAAGGAGGGACTTATTTCTTGACTGGACTGTGGGAGTGGGTGATTGTTGTGCTCCAGGGAACTTGCTGTTTCCCAAGAGGGAGCCTCAGCAGGAACTTGGCGCAGGAATAAGAGAGTGAAAGCCACTTGGTGGGAAGCACCACTGATGGGGGATAATTTGAATCCCTTTTCCTCCTTAACTCATTTACTTCTCTGGCTGCCTGTTGCAAAGTCCCACGTCATACTGTTTTCTGTGGCTTCATCATCAGACACTTTTTTTTTCAAGGAGGCACTGGAACCAAACCCAGGACCTCCCATATGCTCAACGGCTTGAGCTACATCTACTCCCCATCAGACAGTTTTTTATGTAATAGGGACTAAATAATTCCTGTTGTGATAGACATCACAGAAGAAATGTTCTCTAAGCATAACTGAAAAAGCCCACAATTTAACATCCCCCATGAAAATATTGACAAGTTAACCCCCACTTCCACCTGCTTCCTATGCCTGGAGTGAAATAAGTAGGGGTTATCGATGCCATCAGTTAACGTTCAGCAGATATGCTTTGCATTCAGCAAACTACAGAGGTTGCATTACTAACTGTGAAGTGATGGAGAAATCAGCTGCCCCCTCAGCTAAATGGTTTAAGAAAGTGGAGAACACCCTCTATCCCATAGACTCACCTGAGGTTACCTACATACCTGTCTTATTCTTAACCCACATCAGTATTTTTTTACTTCCATTAGCCATTCCTTAGCTATGGAGAGATGGCTCCTGCATTTACAACTCCGTGTCACAGGAAAGAAAATTAAAGTCAGAGCCAGGCTTTGAATGATGTAGTATAAGAAAAGATGTTGACACCTGTGACCCTGACTCACTCAGTATGAATTCGATTATGCTTACTGTCCTCTGCTTAGAAAAGGCAGTGCATTTTGTCATCCATTTCTGAAAGCTTGTCATAAAAAACAGCTAAAAATAACCATGTTTTTGTGATTGAAGTGTTGCCTTCAATTTTCTGAAAAGTTTGCCTCCATGGTACACTTCTTTTTCCATCAGGGCTGGGAAACAAGATGCCACTGTACTTTCATAATATGCTGCAATTCCCAAATGCACAGATTATTTTTCATTGGTTTTATTTTGAGTTGGAGGGCTCTTGATGACACAGTTATATTTTTTAAAATAAAATTTTTATTTTGGAATAATTTTAGACTTACAGAAAAGTTGTGAAATTAGTATAGAAAGTTCTCATATACCCTTCACCCCGTTTCACTTATTGTTAACATCTTATATAACCAAGGTATATTTCCACAACTAAGAAACTAATGTTGGTACATTACTATCAACTAAACTCCAGAATTATTTGGGTTTTGCTAGCTTTTCCATTAATGTCCTCTTTCTGTTCCACATTCCAGTCTGGAGCACTACATTGCATTTAATTGTCATGTCTCCCATGTCTCCTCTGATTGTGATGGCTTCTCATTTTTCCCTTGTTTTTCATGACCTTGACAGTCTTGAGGAGCACTGGCCAGGTTTCCTGGTGAACGTCCCTGGTCTGGGTTTGTCTATTGTTTCTCACTTGATTAACTGATGTACTGGTTTGAGTCTTTTGTGGACCCCAGAAAATCCTGTTCTTAAAGTGAACCCATTGTAGGTGGGACCTTTTAATTAGATCACTTCAGTTAAGGGCCTTTGATTAGATTGTAGAACCCAGGGTGGGTCTTAATCCTCTTACTGGAGTCCTTCATAAATGGAGGACTAAAAGCAGCAGACACACAAAGAAAAAGCCACAGAGATGGAGAGAAGGGACCCAGGAGCTCAGAGAGGAACCCAGAAGAGAGGAAACCACAGCTGGAGCAGCCAGAAGCTGAAGCAATGAGACCTGGAAGAGAAGCAAATGCCTCCATGTTCCTTGCCATGTGAGAGAGGATTCCAGAATTGCTGGTGGCCGGTCTCCTGATGATGCCTTGATTTGGACACTCTCACAGCCTCAGAACTGTAAGCTTTTAACCTAATCAATTCCCATTATAAAAGCCAACCCATTTTTCGTATATTGGTCCCAGCAGCTTTGAGCAAACTAAAACAACTGACATTATGAGTTTTGGGAAAGCTACCATAGAGGTTAAGTATACTTCCTGTCACCTCATATCAGGGGCTATCTGATATTCACATGATACCACTGCTGTGTTAACCTTCATCACTCAATTAAGGTTCTATTTGCCAGGTTTCTCCACGGTAAAGTTACTGTTTTTCCGTTTCCCTACTCTAGTCTTTGGAAGCTGGTCGTTAACTTTAGTCTAGCCTGGGCAGAAGACGGGCAGGAGTGAAGTTCTACTTCATGGATGGGAGAGTATCTACATATATTATTTGGGATTCTTGTGAAAGAAAGATTTCATACTGCTATTTTTATGAAATATTTTAAGGTACATATACCAAACCCTGAAATTTAGCAAATAACATTTTGCCAAATATGCTTCAGATCTTTATTTTTAAAAAATATTACAGATATAGTTGAAGTCTCCTTTGCAGTTGTCCATATCCCATTCTTCTCCCTTTTTCCCTAACAGGTAACAACCAATCATTTTTTACATATATGTATATAACCGTAAAAGGATTTTCCATACTTGAATGTTTCATTGTGCACCTTGACTCTTTTCATTCAATTTTATGTTTTTGAGATCTATTCAGATTAAAGAATGTATATAAGAAGCATCTTAATCTCACCAGTAAGTTGCTTCCATATTACTTTATAAATTGGGTTATTTGTGGAAAGGTTTCTTGTAGACAGTTAACCCCACCCAATGGTGTACAAATTCTTACAAGTTTTAGCCCTGGAAAGTGAAAGACACCTTCTGACCTTGACATAAGTTGGTGTCCTAGGGGTTTGCAGAGGGGTAAAAGAGGAGAAAGGAACTATCTTCCTTGGTCATCCCTATACTCTCTTTCTTCCACTATCCTTTCTATCCTGGCTACCTCTTCTCTAACATCTCTGTCTCTTGGCTTCCCACCTTTCTGGAAGTCATTTCTCATAACAAGGACTTAATCAGTGAGGAAAGACACATTAGCTGTCAAGAGACAAGACTCTATAGGAGTGAGGATAACAAGCTTTCAACGTCTGAGCTTCAAACTTGAATGTCATATAACTCAAACTCAGTAAGTCCCAAACTAATACAACATCTTTCCCCACAAGCCACTGTCCCATCAGTGTTCCTAATTTCAGTATCCATCCAGCTGCTCAAGTTAGAAACCTGGAGTCATCCTTGGCTCCCACCTCTTTCTCCTCCCACATTGAAACAAGGCCCTGGTCATATTATTCTTCCTCCTAAATATCTTAATTCTTCCATTTATTTCTGACTCCATGCCATCACCCTCACCCAAGTAACATTAACTAAAAAAAATTTTTTTTTTTTTTATAAGTTGATTTTTTTTTTTTTTTTTTTAAAGATTTTATTTATTTATTCATTCATTTATCCCCCCCTTGCTGCTTGTGCTCGCTGGGTCAGCTAACCACGCCGTGCGGGCGGGCTTGCCTTCACCAGGAGGCCCCGGGAACCGAACCCGGGGCCTCCCATATGGTAAACGGGAGCCCCACTGATTGAGCCACAGCCTCTTCCCATATAACTAAAAAATTAACCCAAATTATGTAACACATGCTCAACTGGGCTCCCTGTTTCCAGTCTTGCCCTCACCAGTCTATCCTCTACTCTGCAAGCTAGACAAATCAAATCTCACCAATCCCCCAGTTAAACTTTTCCCACTGGCCTTTGGACAACATCTGAACTTGTAATGATGTTTATAAGGCCTCCAAATCCCTCTTTTGCTATGTCTTTCTAGCTTATTTCCTACCTTCTTTCCCTCAAACTCCATTTATCAATCATCATCAACCTTTTTCACTTTCCCAAATATAACACGTTAACCTTTCCTCTGAGGCCTTCACACATGCTGCTTTTCCCTCTGCTTAGACTGTGTTCTCATTCAACTTTAATCAGCTATCAGTTGTCAGCTTAATTTCTTCTTTCTGCAAGAGAACTCTCTGACCCCTAGACTAGGTTGGGATTCCTGTCATATTCCTCCTCTGCTTTCCCTATTGTGATTCTCATTATATTTTATTTTATCTTCTTGTATAATTGTCTGCTTTCCTACCAAACTGCAAGTGTCCTGAGAGCAAGAATTAGGTGTTGTTCACCATTGTATCCCCAGCATAGCCCAACATGTGGCACATGGTAGGACTCAGTCAATGTTTGTGGAATAATGGAATGAATTTTCAGAGTTTCCCGCTTACCTGTATAAAATTTTCCACAACAATGGACAGTTCTCCATTTAATGTAACCATCCCTCATTTTGCTCTGTATCACTGCCTATTTATTTCATCAATGCTTGGAATTAATTGACTAGTTTTGATACATTTTGGCACACTTGTAGAGGGTATCAAATACATTTTGAGTTTGAGTGGGTACCTCTGCCATCTTGAAACAGAGAAGAGGCTGATACTTTTCAAGTGGAAATATCTTCATTTTATAATATATTTTAATGAATTTTGCAATGGGATTAGAGTCAAACAAGACAGTAATTAAGTAAAATTAGCTTTTTCAAAAAAAGCAAATTGTTTAGAAGCAAAAGACTTTGTCATATCAAATATATATATAAAATAATAATATTAATATTAAGAGACCAAAGGAACCCCCTATAAGAACTTCAGAGATCACCATGGTTATACTCTGAAAATCTTTGGGTAGGGAAGATCTCAGTGAAGGCTCTCTGACTGATGAGTCTGTGCCAGAGTTTTAAAGACTTATGGAAAAGGGAATTTTATAACTGTTCTCACAACCCTTCTAGGTGTTAGAAATGCTGACTCAGGGAAATCTGAGTCTATTGATTTTTTACTTAAATTCTTCATGCTGCAGGTAAAACTTAACTCCTTTAGTCTTCTTGCAGCATAGGAGGAACAGAAGCGTAAAGAGATTAAATTACTTGCTCATAATTTTATATAATAAATGATAGATTTAAGCCTAAGCCTGTCTGACTTGAAAGCCCTTCCCCACCTCCCCACCCTTTGTTCTTAAGCAATAGATTACCTCCCCTGGTTAATGAGATTATTTGGTAAACAAAATAATTCTGCTCCCTAGTTAGCTTGGATTAAAGGCAGTGCCCATCACAGGCCATAAATCCGTGTGACTCTAGCTCTCTGGCCAGGGATCCAGACCAGTGTGAGGTGGCTCACAGGCTGCCTTTGGAAATACAGGGATAGAAATAGAAGATCCAACACTTCATAACCCAGTGTGGCTCATGAACAAACTCAGGAGTTCTGCCATTGAGCATCCCAGCCTTAGGTACAGTTTAAGACTTCATATTATCCCACAAAACCCTGACGTTTAAAAAGCACTAAAGGCTGATCTCAGCTCAAAACTAGTCATTCTGTGTCTCAGTTCTCTAGTCTGTAAAATGGGGATAATATAGTCCCTACCTCATGGTTCTAGTGAGGACCGGTGCTATGTTACATGTAAAGTGATTGGAATGGAGCCTATTAGATCGTAAGCTTTCAAAAAAAGCTTAGGGACTAATATTTTTAAATTGCTACAGTTGTTGTTATTGTTTTTTATAACATGAGAACAAAGCATTTAAACACAGCCACAGCCAAGTAAGTACCGACCAGGCCCTTGGTATTGGGGTTCCTGACTGGTCAGTGACTCAGCAGGTAAGAAAAAGAAGTCGTTCTAGCAGCTTCTGTTAAAACACACACACACACTTACACATGTACCTATACACTCTGAAATTTTTGTGCTTTCAGTTTAGCTTTTCCCAAAATTACATCCACTGCTTTAGAAAACCATAATATTTTCTAATAAAATATTATTAAAATATTTTACTTACTTTGCAATACTTCTATTTATATCAGTTCTTATATTTCTCTTTTTGATTATTTACATCCAAAGATTGCTTTTTATTAGTCTTATTCATCTTATTCTTCAAATTTTTAACCATTCTTCTTCAGTGTTTTCCCTTTTTCTTATATTTGCAGTTGTATTTGTTTCATATTTGATTTGATCTTCTCTCTAATATTGCATTAGCATCTAATACAGTTAATCTTTACATTTCTTCAAACTTGAAAAAACATTTGTTAAGTACATAAATGCTCAAACTGCACAAAATTATTTTGTTACTCTAAAAACAGCAAGAAATGGCAATTATTATAAGCATTTATTACAAGCTTTATTAGCTTCAAAATATTGAACACCTGCTTAACTTTATAGTTGTAGAAACTATGTTTTGTTTTAAATATGTAACAAATAAAGCTCAGAAATGCATAAAGGTATTACTTATGTGGCACCTGGCATTGTCCAGAGTTCCTTAATTAACAGGCATGGGTTTTACAAGATCACTAGACATTTGCACGTTCATTAGCTGGGGGATCACATGAAGAACTCCCAGATGAGCCAGGAGGATATATGACTGTGTTCTCTATTGTTGCCTTAGTCCATGCAGCCAGGCGGATGGGGTTCCCCTACCCCTATGTACGTAGACACAAACACGTGCCTTGGACTCTCCTTTAGAGACTTTATCCTTGAAGACCACGCTTGATGTTCACCTTGATCAGATTTTAATGCTACATAAAGGTTAGGGAAAGGTTAATGGGTGATGGAAGTTCACTGGCTTGCCCAGGTCTGCAGGCCCCGCCTGCACCAGCCCTGTATTTGTGAATGTGTGTATTTGCTTGAGTGGGGTGGGTTAGAACCACCCTAAAGAGAGTTTAAGAAGAAAAAGAAAGTGTTTTAGTTCTTTCTAGCAATTTGGATGCTGGTAAATGTAAGGCTATTGTCATTTGTATCCTTTTCCTTCTCTGAGAGGAAATCCTGTCCTGGCAAATGACATTGTGACCCTGCAGATGGATTCACGCAAACACACAGAAGTTATTGAGAGGTCAAGGCCCTAATTTAGGAAGATTTCAGGGCATGTGTTAACAGGACCTTCTGAGAACCTTGTTAGCAATACACCCTAATTATGTGCACCTGCTCAGTGCTGGCTGCCCACCTGGATGGTTCTGAGTGGCCTCACAGAGAGGCAACAGGTGAGCACCCGCACAGCACGTAAACACTCCATCCCTTCCAAGTCCTTTTTCTGGCTGCTTAATAGCAGGAAGAAGCCTAATTCATGCTGACACATCCTAAGACTCTAGATGAGGAAAATAAAATTATCAGAAAGTCGACATTTTTCTAAAGATTAAAGGTCCTAACATGAACTGATGTTCAACTTGTGGGATTTTTGCTTTGGAAATTGAGGTGAAAAGAGTCTGATTTCCAAGGGCTGTCTATGACTCAGCAAACACCCCACTTTGTGTCTAAACAGCAGGTAGAAACAGCTGTATCTGGAATGATCACAACAGCAGCAGAAGAACCAGGTCAATGTCAGGACCTGGACCAGGCACCAAGGTAAATGTTTTCTAGGAAATGGCTAAAGAGTCAGCAAACTCTTTAGCACCAGGTATGGAAACAACTAGTGCAATGTCAAGGTCTGCCTGAATCAATTTGTTAAAAACCATAAGACAGCTTATTCCATTACTGGGAAAATAGAAATATTCTTTATTTCATCACTTGATATAATCCATAGCAGGCAAGGGGAGATTGCTGGATTCCCAAAGGTTCCCTAAGGGAATCTGCCATAATTCTCCACTTCTGTGCCCAAAGAACAGGGAAACATTAGACAGCAGACTACATAGACCCTTTAAAAGTTATGGGGAGTGGATGTAGCTCAAGTGGTTGAGTGCCTGCTTCCCACATAGGAGGCCCTGGGTTCGATCTCTGGTCCTAAAAACAAAAAACAAACAACAAACAAACAAATGGAAAAAACCAACTTGGCAGAGCTGATGTGGCTCAGTGATTGAGCACAAGCTTCCCACATACAAGGTTGCAGGTTCAATCCCTGGCCCCAGTACCTCAAAAAAAAAAAAAAAAAAGAAAGAAAGCATCAAAGTCAGAATTCCAAGGCAGGTCTGCATGATTCCAGAACCCATGCTCTTTACCACTGGGCAATACTGCCTCCCATCATAGCTGGCCAAACTTTTACAAAGTCCACTTTAAGGTCCTTAAAAGGGCAGTCCCATAGTGATATGGGAAGTACATCTACAGCTTTCCTAATCCAGCTCCAAGTACAGCAGATGATTGAAAGGTTATATAAAAATTTTATAATCAAGTCCTATTCTAAATTCACCACGGAAACATGTCTCACTCTTTCACAAAGAGAAGAAAATATGATTGTAACACAATCAGTTCCAATAGATCCATTTGCTAAGCTCAGGTTTTTATATCTATGACTTCCTTAGAGATGGGTTCACCTGCTCAACCCTGTCCTTCCTTAGCCTAAATTCACTGCCTTATGGCAATGTGGGTAATATGTGATCCAGGCAGATGAAGGACAAAGAGCCCACATCTTCCAGTCTAGAAATTGTTGACTTTGATGCTCTCAGGATGTGTGTTCTTGGGCAAGTCTGCCTGCCTCACCAAACCTCAGTTTCCTCATCTATGCATTGAGGGTCACAATAGCTGCTGCCTTCTAGAACTACTGTAAGGATTCAGTGAGGTGATGCCTGCAAAGAGCCTGGCACAGGCCCTGGCATCATAAATGTTAGCTCTTCTTATTTAGGATTATGATGACAATGATGGTGCAGCATTTGATCTTTGCCCTCTGTCACATCCCCATAAGCACTTGCTCCTCCTTATGGTCAACTTAGTCTGCCAATTCTTAATTTTTCTGGTTTAGGAGATCTGAAGCAATAGGTAGTAAGTAGATGTGAAAGAATATAGAAGGGAAACATTTATTTTTTAAAAAATTTCCAAAATATACATTCATCTGCAAGATAGCAAGATAGCCTAACCTGGATAACTTCTAAAGGAATTACCTTTAAAATGAGCTCTGGGAAAGACTTCTTGAGAACACCAATTGGTTTTAAATTGGAACCAGCAATGGTGGTTGGTGTCTGAGATCAAACCAAAGGGAAGAGGGAGAGGCATGAGCTCATTACTGGTGGCCCCTGTGGGAGTGACTCACTGGGGTTCAGGAACATGGGAGAAAATGGCAGCAGCAGGAAAGAAGCAGAGCCCAGGGCCAAGGTTTGCAGGCATGTGGGAAGCACACAAAGCCACAAGCCAGTGGACAGCCAACAGTGACTGACTGAAACGGGGAGAACTTCAAGAAGTGACCATGGGCCTCCTTCCACACCATTCGCTGCAGTTTTAAGCCAGCATCTATAGATACTTCCGGTGAAGATAAGCTTCAGGTTGGCAAAGGAGATGAAGTCACAATTACACTGCCACATATCCATGGACCAACACTGCCAATGACTGTGTTCAAGGGGAACACACAACCTTATCAGAAAGACTGTGTGCTTATTATTAACCATGCCATTGGTGAATAAGTGCTGGAAAAACTCAGTAGCAGCATTCAGGTCAGGAAAACAAGAGCTGAGGGGAACAGTAAAATCCAGGCCCAAACGAAAGAGCAGTCCCCTCGCGCCGCCCCCCCCCCCCCAGGCATCACAACTGCCACTGCTTCTACCACCGGTGTCATTCAGAGCCTCAATGAAGCCTCCAGTTGGACTCAAAACTCTTCCCTTGAAAGATAACCCCTCACTGAACCTCCGCTGGATGATATCAAAAGAGAGCTGAGGCCCGAAGTGAACACGACCAAGCAGATGAGCAGCAGCAGCGAGAGCAGCTCCTGGGACTCCGAGCTCCCTGGGTAGCGTCGACGACAGCTCCAGCAGCGGAGCGTGGACAAGGCCTGGGCTCTCCTCCGCAGCCTGCACACCCGCAGCCCCGCAGCAGCAGGCCTGCGTCCGGCCGCAGGGAAGCAGCCAGCTTATGAACACCCTCAGAAATGACTTGGAGTTGAGGAGACTGGCAGTGACAGTGATGACTAGAGAGCACCTTTCAAAATCTACTTTTTGGTGCACAAATATGCTGCAAGTCCAGGCTACTCTAGCATGGAGTCCATCGCCAAGAGGAAAATGTTGTAGATCAGGGACTGTAGTAGGAGTTTGAGGTTCTGGAGTTCTCAGATACTCAAATCTTTAACTTAGAGGTAATGGGTGGTTTTCTCATGTGGTTTTTGAATAATCTCATATTCCAAAGTTTAAGTAGATCTATAGAAGACCTAACAGAGTTATTGTCCTATCTGGTTAACATGGTTAGTGAGAAACAGACAACTGTGCACTGGTCTAGGTTACTCAAAGGCCATGTCCTCACTAAGCTAGTGATTTAGTTTTAAATATCAGTTTGGCCAAGTGGTCTGTATAAGTGAAATGAAAGTCTTTGAAGGGTAGAAGAGGAAGAGAAACCTCAAACTACAGCATAGAAGAATGGTAAAACCACTTTAAACTGCTGATACAGAGTGGTAAGGAAGTCTCAACCCAGCCTGGCAAGCCTGTGTAGAGCTGCTCTTCAAGATCAAGTCCTCGAGTGCCAGCTGGGGGGACCCTGGCCACCTGCTATTTCAACCCCCTCACAAACAAGGAGAATGAAGTACATGGCTGATTTGTGGCAGGCCTTCTGCCTGCAGTCCAGGCTTCACCCACTGCTCCCTCCTTTGAATCTCTTTTGTTGGAGCCAGAGGTCCTTATAGATGGAACTTTAAATATACATTGGCATTTTTACTGGATTCCAAAGGACAAAAGTGTTGGGTGCTTCCAGCTCAAATTTAGATGCAGACAGTCCCTAAATCCATGAGTCTGGGTGAACAGATTAAACCAGCAGCCACTGTGCTGACACCTGTGACTCAATTATATTGGGGCTTTTAGATCCATTCTAAGTGTTCTTTATTCATTGGATTTGGGGTGTGTGTGTTGTGTGGAGTGGAAAAGAGGTGTCTTGAAGAAACCTCTCTGAACAAGTGAACCAGCAGTAAGTTTCCAAAGACCAGAATCCAGATAGGAGTGCTACAGTAGGAAATCAGCACATTCTTTGATGAGATGTTTCACTTCATGCTTTTGTACTACTGTTTGTGCCTGACTTCCAGATTGATTTGTATTTTTATATACAAATAGAAGAAAGTCACAAGATTGCCTTCTGTGGTGTGCAGTTTCTGAATGAATCTGTTGTTGCAGGAAACTGGCACTAGTAAATATTCCATATTGAGTGTGTGATAAATCATCCCATAATTAGTATGGAGTAACTCGTTTCTGTAGTTTGAATGATTATGTCTTGAGAAATTTCCATCTTCTTTGGTTCAATAGATATGAAGACATTAAAAATTATTTTCCTTCCCCAGGTCCTTCCACACATGGCCACCCCCTGCCTAGCTAGTGGAGGGAGACATTCTGGACCTAGAAAGGGAATAGATGGTCCATGCTGGAGGCTTTGGTTAGAGTTGGGTTATATGGAGTCCACTCTGCTTAATCCACACAGTGACCCCAGTGAGCTGGGGATGTGGGCAGGATGCGGGGACCCATCATCCAGCAGTATGCTCTCGCCACTCTACCCAAGCTAGGTCATAGGAACACCCCAAGGCCCTGTCTTGGATTCTTAGCTCATCATGAGGTTTCAATGGGTTTAATGGCATGTAGAAACTTCTATATATTGAATTAATAATTGATTTACAATTCCTTGGTAATGATGACAACTCAGGGAAGGTGAAGGTCATGATTGGGAGACTTGAATTGTTATTGGATGGGAATTGTTTCACTGCTCTTAACTTGCTCAAGCTGGGGCTGGTTCCAGGAATTTTTTTTTATTTTTTATTTTTTTCTGCCAAAGTCTTGATTTATGTAAACAGAACTGTGGATTTTGGCATGTCAGGTCAAGAAGGTTTTTTGTATAGGAAGTACCTGCGTGTGGCACTGGACTCGGTGAGTCAAGCTCTCCAAGCTTCAGACCCTCTCCCTTTTCACCCATCCTACTTGACTGCAGGGTTAATCTCTACACAGCTTCAGTTTGGGGCTCTGCACAAATCCTTTAGTGGTACTCTTTCCTCCCATCCTCCCAGCTTTACCCACCACAGTCAGGAATCTGTTTGTTTTGGAAATCAAGAATTTGGCCTCACGGACTACTTCCCACGAGTACCCTGTGCCAGCCAAATTGGACTTGCTGTTCTTCCAGCCTCGCTTCCTCAGCCTGCAGGGCCCTCCCCTTTGCCCCTCCAGCCACCACCTGAGCCTCCATAGGCGCCATCTTTTTCTGGTTGGTGTGAACCTCTTAGAGGCGAGGATTATCATTCTCACCTCTGTTCCCTCGGGTGTCCACAGGAACAGACCCTCAGATGCTTAAAGCCTGGCAGGGGAAGAGACAGAACACTGACCAGAGGGGTGCAGAGGGTAGGCACTCACAGAGGAAACTTTCCAGGCATGTAGCGACAGCTGAGAACTATCCATGCTGATAGTCACGATTTTGAAGTCTAACTGAATTGCTAAAATTACTGTTTATTTGCTCTATACTGATGTCTACCATACTGTGGGTTCTTTAGGTGTGTTGTAAAGATCTAAGTCTACAGTGTCTGAGCCATGGCAAGCCACAGTAAAGGCATGATTTGGGGATATGTAATACAAATAAACTAGAGATTTGTAATAATGCCACTCATTAACTAATTATTATTAGCACATTCTGTAGCACAATATTTTTTTCTATGTGTGGTGTTAATGTGCATGTGTTTGGGTGGTGGGAGACCTTGAAAATTCCAAAGTCCTTATTTTCCTATTTGAGAGACTAGTTCAGTAGGATGTCTGTGTATGTGTGATGTATTTCTTACATTATTTTGAAAGAGAAATAGTCTATTAGGTGGATGTATATTAAGTACAGCCTAATTGGTTGTTTCAGTTTGGTGATGAAGGTAGGATTTTCACAGCTCAGGCATTCACCAGTACGTGGGAAGACAAGACCAGTTGAATTGTTATGAAACGTGTTGTTTTTGTTGCTCTGCTATTTGTCTTGTGTTCCTTAATGATTTTTATTTTTTTATTTTTTTTTTAAGTTTTTTTCTTTTTATTTATTTATTTTTTTATTTTTTATTTTTTTTTTATTTTTTTTTATTTATTCATTCATCTGTCCCGCCCCCCCCCCCCCCCCCCGCTGCCTGCACTCGCCGGGTCAGCCAACCACGCCGCGCGGGCGGGCCCGCCCCCACCAGGAGGCCCCGGGAACCGAACCCGGGGCCTCCCACATGGCAAACGGGAGCCCCACTGATTGAGCCACAGCCGCTTCCCCCTTAATGATTTTTAAAATCTTATACCTAAAAGTTTATTTTGCTTAATTATGAAGTAGACATGTATGATTACATTTATATGAAATATTTGCCATGTAAAGGCTTTTTTCCTTTGAAAAAGATCACTATTTAAATAAAAAATGAAAGTCAGCAAAGGATATACAATACTAATATTTCTGGAAGAACAAGAAAGTGATTACATAAATTGCCTCTGAGGAAGGGAACTGGGAGGTTGGGAGTCAGGGATAGAAGGGAAATTTTTCACTATATACCCTCTTGTAACGTTGAATTTTGAAACGTGAATGTTTTAGCTATTAAGATAAACAAGCAAATAAAATCTATTTTTAAATCTTAAGGAACCATAATCCCTTACTGTATCCTATAATTTTGAGCAAACTGATGAGAGATACACTAGTGTAGGTATAGAAAATGAATCCCTGGGAAATCATGGAACAAGGAAGCAGAACTCAGCCTTACAGAATTATATGTTATTATTTTCCTCGGAAAAATATATCAAGACACCTTCATGAATGTGCACATGTCCTGGCCCTATGGCCCACAGCTGTGAAGCAGACAGGTTGATGATATGCCAAGGACAGATACTGGAGGGAATTATCTGGAAAGCTCCAGTGAACCCGAGTGGTTTATCAGGCAGAGGTTGCCAGCTGCATTAAATTCTGTATAAATGCATGTTGTGGGTTTCTGTGAGGGCCCACTGCCAATTAGGGATTTGAAAACTCACAAACTGTTTAATTTTATGAGGCTCATTTGAATTTCAGGCAGGAAGATACTGAGTTTTGATGGTACCCTGTCACACCAGCTTCCTTAATGAACCTCATTCTCCTCAAAACAGAATAAATTTGTGTTGCCTGGTGTAAACATATGTAATATACACAGAAAGTACTTTACAGTATTGGTTAAGGGTGTGTCTACAAGCTGCTTTTTTTACGTGCCCATCCCTTTTTCTTAATAACAAATGAGCTTAATACAGTAAAGAAGCTACAACAGAGCCTGTGCCACCCACAGAGGGGTCACAATTTACCAGATCCCGGTTGGTTTTCAAATTTGCAAAGCAACCACAACAGGCCATGAGTACTAAAATTTTTCAGAGCAATTCACTAATGTTAAAAGTTTGAATTTAGTTGATAAGCAATTACTGGATGACAATATTGTAAGAGCTTCTAGACAGTCTTTACAATGTTTCTTTTAGAAAAGCAAAATATGCATAAGATTTGCTCTCTTGATCATTGTCTTCATCTCCTAGGGCTGCTGTAACAAAGTACCACAAACTGGATGGCTTTGAACAAAAACAGAAATTTATTGTCTCACAGTTCTGGAGGCTGGAAATCCAAAATTTGTAGAGGAGAATCCCTCCTTGCCTTTTCCTATCCGGGTGGTTTGCTGGCTATCTTTGGGCTTCATCTTGGCCTCAGGAGTAACATGGAATTTCCCATGTGCCTCTCTGTGTCCAACTCTCCCCTTTTCTTATAAGGACACTGGTCATATTGGATCAGGGCCCGCTCTAATCCAGTTTGGCCTCATCTTAACTAGCCAAGGTCTTCAAAGACCCTATTTCCAAATAAGGTCACTGTGGCCGTTGTTTAATGTAATTATGAATTCCAAAAATATAATTGGATCATGCTTGTAAACTGATCTGTTAATCTGGGCATGATTAAGTTATGATTAGGGCTTTCACTGGGCCATGTCAGTAGAGCATTGAGCCCCACCCCTTGGTGGGTGGGGGAATCAAATATAAAAGGCATGGCAAGAACAGAGTTGAAGCAGTTTTTGAGAAGCAGTTTTGATATTGGAGAGAAGGCCCCAGGAGAAGAGAAGCCAGCCGTTCGCCTGATCGTCTACAGCTGACCTTGTGGAGGAAACAGGAGCTAAGCCTGGAGAAAAATGCAGCCCCGGGAAGAGAGGAACCCAAGAAGCCTGAACCTGGCAAACATCGGCAGCTTTCTTGCTCCAACACGTGGCAATGGACTTTGATGAGGGAAGAAACTTACGCTTTCTGGACTGGTAACTGTGGACTTCTACCCCAAATAAATACCCTTTATAAAGGCCAACCCATTTTTGGTATTTCGCATTAGCACCCCTTTGGCTGACTAATACAGTCACATTGACAGGACCCAGAGTTTAGGACTAGAACTTGTCTTTTGGAGGACAATTCAACCCTCAATAGTCATGTTTGCTGGACATTTGAAGGGCTCATATTAACATATTCATATTGCAACCCCAAACCATGGGAAGATGGGGGGAAAAGGCAAATCCCTGATGCAGGCAGAATTCTCTACTGAACTGGTATCAAGTGAACCATCCATCACAAAGCAGCACTGGAGGCCAGAGTCCTGAATCTTGTTCCCCTCCTTACAGTCAGGTTGAACATGTTTGGCTGTCAACTCATGTTCTTAGTTCCAGAGCTTAAACAATTTACATGGATTATTTCATTGACTCTTCACAACTACCACTTAAACTATAATTATTCTATTTGATGGATGAAGAAACTGGGACACAGAAAGGTTAGGTCATTTGCCCAAAGTCACACAAATAGTCAGTTGTCTGACCCAGCCAGCCTGCCTCTAAAACATGCGTTCTAACCACCATGCTGTACTGCTTCTCTAAATAACAGTATTTTGTTTGATGGGGTCATTTTATATGTTCTATGTTTAATGGATAAGTGTTGACTTTAGCTACACTTGCATATTAGAAGAAAAGAAAGCTGGCATGAACTCAGGGCTGTCATGTACAGTTGTACATGTGAGCACTGTCCAAGCCTACAGGGCCCCATTGCGGCCCCGTGGAGGGCATGCCTTAGAGCTGTACAGGCACAACATACATAGCCTGAATGTTGTTGAACTCTGGATGAAGGTTTTCTTAGCACTAGGGATATTATTTCTTGAATGACTCCTATAAGGTTATGAAAATAGATTATAGGATAAGAAAAAGGGTGGGAGGAATTATGTAAACCATTAAGAGAACAGTACAGAGTCAAGGAGAAGTTTTTCTTCTTACAAAATGGATACTATACTGTTGTAAAAATCAGAACAGTCCAGAACTACCTTAGGATTTGTTTTTTCCTGGTAAGAGTAAACATAAGATGAAACACTCTCATACTAAAACAATCCACTCTTTTCAGACATGGGACAATGTCTGTGGTACTTGCCCAGGACTCCCCTCCTCCCTTTGTTCTGAGCCTGTGCTCAGGCTCTGGGCCTGCCCAAGTATTGTGTAGTCAGCTGCTTGAAAGCAGGTTATGTATATCAAGCAAGCAGTAGAGAATGCTGAGTTCTTTTATCTCCTTGAGGCTTCATGGCAGACAGAGGAAAACTTGGTCAACTGAAAACAGCTTGGCATTTCTTGACAGGGCTCACATAACAATTTATAGGCAAAAAGATAGCCCAGCTTTCCCTGGGGATACCATAGCAACAAATCGATTTCTCCCCCATAGGTAGGCCTGGCAAGGTTATTAGCTGCCCTCGCAGGTCAGCATGCACTCGGCCATCAGGCTGCAGGGTCTGGGAAAGGTGTCCCATCCTCAGTGCAACTACAGATTCAGGCCCAACGAGCTCCCTGATGTCATGCAGCCTGTTCCAGGCTGAACAGGTGAACCCAAGGCCCAATCCCATCCCAAGGAAGCCACTGAGCATGTACTGGGCCTCTCCCCTGTTCCCTAAGGGTGATACTCAGCTTTGGGGATGTTTGGGAAGCTGTGCCAGCCTGGATTTATCAGCACTCTTTGAAGTTTTGCGTCCTTTCATGGAGAAAACAGAGGCAGGGTAGAGATGAGTCCAGAATGAGGAGAGGACCAGAGCATCCAGGGCCTTGCCTAGAAGCCATTCTCCCCAGTCCTTTGGAGTGTGGGGGCCCCTGTAGCCACCACCCCACAGCACAGGCCTGGGGAAGGGAAGCAGCTCCTACTACCTGTAACCTGACCCCAGCCTCCCCTCTACAGGCTTGGGCTCCTGCCCTCCAACCTCCCCCCAAAATAAAGCCCCCAGGTCTTGAAGGGCCCCCTCAGGTCAGGGAGGGGAAGGAATAAGCAAAAAACTCCAAAGACTCAGGGGAAAACACAGGGTAGCTAGCAACCCAGGGTTGAGGAGGAAGAGCTAGGTTTCTGCCCCTCTTTGGTCCCATCCTGATCATCCCAAGTTCACAGAGTAAGAGTCTAGTTGAAGTGGAAGTTCAGACCTATGATGGAGAACCCCAGGTATGAGGCTTGGGAGAAAGGGCCCAAGATCCTGAGAGTAGGGTTCTTGTCCTCCATCTCCCCCTGATTCCCTTTCCCACCATCATCCTAGGCTGAGGCCATGGGTGGGTGAGTTGGCAAGTTAGAGGAGGAGGGGACACTGAGCAAGAAAGGAATTGGACACCAGACGTGCATTCTCCTTTGGTCTGTCTAAAATGATGAAACATTTCTTCTTCTTTTTCTTTGCATGCAGATTGACTGTCTTCTCTGTAAGGTAATGTTTTCCTTCCGTGACAAGCCTCCTACATATCACTGCAATCCAGGCATCCCTCTCATCACCCACTCATCTGGAGGAGACTATTTTTGTGCCTAATTCTCTTACTGGAAAGGGCTATGCTTCAATGTCTACAGTACAGATGGAAAGAAAACAAACAAAAAATCCAGTCCTCTGCCTCCGTGGTGAGGATCGAGAATCAAAAGCAACAATAATACATGCAGCCAATTCACAGATGATGATAAGGAAGAAGGAGAGGGAGAAAGGGCAAGAGGGCTGAAGTCATGGCAGACATGTTTCCTCTACTCAGTGTCTGGGCTGGATCTCACCATGTTCCCACATTCTGTCCTCCATAAATAGGTGCAGAGACCTATGAATAAAATACACTGTAAGCAAATGGGCTGCCTCTTTTTGTCTTTGATGAGCTGTAAAATTGCCATTGCAGCTCAATTATGGTCAGAGAAATCTCTACACAAGCTGTATTCTTTTAAAAGGAAAAAAAATCGACACCATGAGAAACAAAGTACTCTGAAATTTCCTGAAATGAAAAATAACAGAAATAATAGCCCCTTTGTCATTAAGGAGATTGAAAGAAACGGAAAGGGAAAAGGCACGGTGCATTGAAGAGGGAAGTGCAGAGCCCCCAAGTACGTGCTGAGAAATATGCAATACTGTCTCTGAGCATAGGAGATTGTGGTCATAAGAGTCTCAGCACAGAAACACTTTCTCAGTGTGCAAAACGTATACTGTAAAGTATCCTGAGAATGAAATAAGCACAGTTATGGAGACCGCTCCCAATTACTTTTGGTCCAGCAAATACTTCAAGCACAAGCATCCTCCCTCCTGTGACACTGCCCTCTATCTTGGAACATTTAAACCAATGCCCATGGAAAGTTCAGAATGAGCTGGAAAGTCACTTTCCGAAGCAGGGGCACTCCAGCCCTAAAGCACTCCCACTGCCCTGAGCATACTGTCATCAACTCCCACACACCGCACTCTGCCCAGGCAAAGAAGAGGAAAGAGCGTCTGACAGCAGCAATGAAAGCAGAGCGGTTTCAGCCTTTTGGAATCTACCCAATGTTGCAGAAGCCCTGTCTGAGTAATCATCAGTGGATGAAACCACTAGACACAAGGTTGATGGAAAATTTCACCCAGGAGCAATGGAGATGGCCCACCTGCACCCACTGATGAAACTCAGCATCTCTAAGAGCAGGACAGCCAGATACCAAGTGCCTCCTCATGTGCTGCGCTAGAAAAAGCACAGCATAGACTATCATGGACTCTCACCAAAAAATGTTTAACCTAAATTTAATTTAACCCAATCCTGTGGGTTTAACTCCCAGTTTATAGGAGATACTTGGGATAGAGAACAAAGCTAAATGACCCCACCAGGAAGCAAACAGTCAAAGCCAGACCATGAATAATTCTATAAGACTGTTGTCCTTGTTTTTTCAACATATTACTGGGAATAAAAAGTTAGAAGAAGAAGGAGAAGGAGGAGGAGAACGGAAAAAAGAAGGACCTGCTCTACAGTAAAAGATACTTGAGACATAATAAGCAAATGCAATGCATAAACCTTATTTTTTTTCCTTTTCCTTTCCACAAATTAATTTTTTATTGGAGAAGTTGTAGGTTTACAGAACAATCATGAATAAAATACAGGATTCCCATATACCACCCCACCACCACCACTTGAATTGGTGTGGAACATTTGTTACAATTGATGAGAACACATTTTAATATTTGTACTAGTATTAAAGTCCATGGTTTAATTTAGGATTCCCTGTTTGGGTAGTGCAGTTCATAGATTAAAAAAATACATATATTCTATTGCCATATATATAATCTAACATTTCCCCTTTTAATCATATTCAGATATATATTTCAGTGCTGTTAATTGGATTCACCAAGTTTTGCTACCATCATCACCATCCATTAACTAAATATTTCCCTCATTCCAAATAGGAGGCCTGTATATTTTAAGCCTTAACTTCTCATTCCCCATCCCCACCCTCTCCTTTGGTAACCTATACTCTAGACTCTGACTCTATGAGTTTGTTTATTCTAATTGTTTCATATAATGAGATTATACAGTATTTGTCCTTTTGTGTCTGGCTTATTTCACTCAACATGATATCTTCAAGGTTCATCCATGTTGTCACATGTATCAGGACTTCATTCCTTTCTATGGCCAAATAATATTCCATTGTATGTATAAACTACATTTTATTTATCCATTCACCAGATGATGGATACTTGGTTTGCTTCCATCTTTTAACAATTGTGAGAAATGCTCCAGTGAACAGGAGTGCAAATATTTGTTCAAGTCCATGCTCCCAATTATTTTGGGCATATACCTATTAGTGGGATTGCAGAGTCATATGGTAATTCTATACTTTGCTTTCTGAGGAGCTGCCAAACTGTCTTCCACAGTGACTGCACCATTTTATATTGCCACCAGCAATGAATGACAGTTCCTATTTCTGCACATCCTCTCCAACACTTGCTATTTTCCATTTTTTAATAGTAGTCATTCTATTGGGTGTGAAATGATATTTCATTGTAGTTTTGATTTGCAATTCCGTATTGGCTAATGATGTTGAACATCTTTTCATTTGCTTTCTGGCCATTTGTATGTTTTCTTTGGAGATATGTCTATTCAAGTCTTTTGCCCATTTTTAAATTGGGTTGTTTGTCTTTTTGTTGTTAAGTTGAAGGATTTCTTTAAATATTCTGGATATTAAACCATTATCAGATAAATACTTTCCAAATATTTTTTCCCACTGTAGATTGTCATTTACTTTCTTAATAAGTTCTTTGAGGCACAAAAGTTTTTAATTTTGATGAGGTCCCATTTATCTATTTTTTCTTTTGTAGCTTGTGCTTTGGGTATAAAGTATTGCCTAACACAAGGTCCTGAAGATGCTTCCCAATGTTTTCTTCAAGGAGTTTGATAGTTCTAGCTCCTACATTTAGATCTTTGATCCATTTTGAGTTAATTATTCTATATGGTATGAGGTTGAAGTCTTCCTCCTTTTTATTTTATTTTTTGCAAATGGAGATCCAGTTTTCCTGGCACCATTTGTTGAAGAGACTCTTGTTTCCCAACTGAGTGGTCTTTGCCACCTTGCCAAAAATCAGTTGGCCAAAAATGTTAGGGTTGATTTCTGAGCTCTCAGTTTGATTCCATTGGTCTATATGTTAGTCCTTGTGCCAGTACCATGCTGTTTTGATTGCTGTGCCTTTGTAATAAGCTTTTTGTATTTTTAATATTTATTTCATCTATTTATTTCTCCTTACCCCCTCATTGTTTGTGCTCGTGCTTGTCTTCCTTTTAGGATGCACCAGGAACTGAACCTGGGGACTTCCATGTGGAAGAGAGGCACCCAATCACCTGAACCACCTCCGCTCCCTGCCCTGTGCCTCCCATTATGTTATTCCTCCTTGTGTCTCTTTTTGCAGCATCTTGTTGTGTCAGCTCACCGTGCCAGCCTGTCACCCCAGCCAGTTGTCCTGCTCATCCTCTTCGGGAGGCCCCAGGAACTGAACCTGAGACTCTCCATATAGTAGATTGGAGCTCAATCACTTGAGCCACATCTGCTTCCCTGTAATACATTTTAAGATTGGGAAGTGTGAGTCCTCCAACTTTATTCTTCTTTTTCAAGATAGCTTTAGTTTTTAGGTGCCCCTTATCTTTCCATATAAATTTGATGATTAGCTTTTCTATTTCTGCAAGGAAGGTTGTTGGAATTTTGATTGGGATTGTACTGAATCTGTAAATCATTTTGGATAGAATTGACATCTTAATGATATTTAGTCTCTCAATCCATGAACACAGACTATCCTTCCATTTATTTAGATCTTTGATTTCTTTTAGCATAATTTTGTGGTTTTCTGTGTATAAGACTTTTACATCCTTGTTTAGATGTAGCCCTATATATTTGATTCTTTTAGTTGCTATAGTGAATGGAATTCTTTTCTTGATTTCTTCTTTCAATTGTTCATTGCTTGTGTATAGAAACACTACTGATTTATGGGTGTTGATCTTGTACCCTGCCATTATGCTGAATTCATTTATTAGTTCTAAGAGCTTTGTTGTGAATTTTTCAGGATTTTCTGTATATAGGATTATATCACCTGCAAGTAGAAGTTTTACTGCTTCCTTTCCAAACTTGGATACCTTTTATTTCTTTTTCTTGCCTAATTGCTCTGGCAAGAATTTGCAGTACAATGTTGAATAACAGTGGTGACAATGGCATCCTTGTCTTGTTCTTGATCTTAGAGAGAAAACTTTTGAGTCTTTCACCACTAAGTAGGATGTTAGCTGTGGGCTATTCATATATAACCTTTATCACATTTAGGAAGTTTCCTTCAATTCCTAGTGTTCTACATGTTTTTATCGTGATGGGGTGCTGGGTTTCGTCAAAAGTCTTTTCTGCATCAATTGAATGAGTGTGTGGTTTTTTTCTTTGTTCTGTTAATGTGCTGCATTACATTAACTGGTTTTCTTATGTTGAACCAACCTTGCATACCAGGAATAAATCTCACTTTATCATGGTGTATAGTTCTTTTTTTTTTTTTTTTTTTTTTAAGATTTATTTATTTACTTTTTATCCATTTTTAACACACAACGCCCCCCCCCCCCCCCCCCCCA
>JAKSZT010046586.1:20478243-20515650 GCA_026826555.1 Tolypeutes matacus
CAACGCCCCCCCCCCCCCCGCCACCATTTCTGGTGTTTTTGTGTCCATTTTCTGGGCAATTCTCTGTGTCCATTTCCTGCCCTCTCTTCTCATCCTTCTCCTCTTGTCTTCACTGGGATTTGATCCTGAGAACCTCCGATGGGCATTCTGCCACCTGTACCGAGTTCAGTTCCTAGTTTTTTGCCGTGTCTCGTCTTGACTCTCCCCTGCATCATTCTCCTTCTACAGCACTCTCCTGCTATGTCATCTTGCTGCGTGTGGCATACCCACGCACAGGGCCTGGTGGTGCACCTGCTCATGGGGCCTGATGGCACTCCTGTGTGTGGGGCCTGGGGGTGGGGCCTGACAGCACACCTGCTCGTGGGACCTGATGGCACACCCGTACATCCTCTCTCGCAGGGCCTGATGGCACACCCGTGTGTGGGACCTGGGGGCGGGGCCTGGCAGCACACCTGCTCATGGGGCTGGGGGCTCACCTGCTCACGGGGCCTGGTGTCCTGCTCACCTTCTATATTTTTTTTTTATTTTACCAGGAGGTCCTGTGGATGGAACCCAGGTCCCTCAATATGAGAGACAGATGCCCAACCATTTGAGCCACATCCACGTCCCCCTGTATAGTTCTTTTAATATGCTGTTGGATTCAGTTTGCTAGTATTTTGCTGAGGATTTCTGCCTCTATAGTCATAAGAGATATTTGTCTATAGTTTTCTTTTCTTGTGATATCTTTATCTGGCTTTGATACGAGTGTGATGTTGGTCTCATAGAATGAGTTAGGGAGTGTTCCCTCCTCTTCAATTTTTTTGGGAAAGTTTGAGCAGAATTGGAATAAAGTTTTCTTGGAATGTTGGGTAGAATTTCCTATGAAACCATCTGGTCCTGGGCTTTTCTTTGTTGGGAGATTTTTCATTACTGATTCAATCTCTACTAATATTTGGTTTTGTATTAGTCAGGGTTCTCTAGGGAAACAGAACCAGCTGGAGATATCAGTAAATATTATGAGATTTTATAAAATTGTCTCACATGACTGTGGGGGTGCATGAATCCAAATTTCACAGGGCAGGCTGCAAGCCAGGAACTCCAATGAAGGTCCTTGATGAATTCTCCTGGAGAAGCTGGCTGTCTAAAATAGAGATCGGAATTCTCTCTCTGAATGCTGAAATCACTTCTCCTTTTAAGAACTTCAACTAATTGGATAAGATATCGCTCATTCCCGAAGACAGTCTCCTCAGTTGATTGTAGATGTAATCAGCCATAGATGCAATCAACTCATTGATGATTTAAGGCCCTGAAATGTCCTTGCAGTACAATTTATCACAGTGCTTGCTTGATCCAACAACTGCCACCATTACAGGGCCAAGGTGATACATTAACTTAACCACCACAGGTTTGTTGAGATCTTCTATTTCTTCTTTAGTCTATGTAGATAGTTTTTGTGTTTCTAAGAATTTCTCCATTTCAGCTAGGTTATCTAATTTATTGGCATATAGTTGTTCATAGTATACATTTTGCTTTTGTTTTTGTTTTTGTTTTTTTTTACCGGGAGGTCCCGGGTATCGAACCCGGATCCTCCATATGGGAGACGGACGCCCAACCATTTGAGCCACATCCGTCCCCCCATAGTATACATTTATCATTCTTTTTATTTCAGCGGGGTCAATAGTAATGTTCCCCTTCTCATTTCTGATTTTGGTTATTTGTATCTTCACTTTTTTTCTTTGTCAGTCTAGCTAAAGCTTTGTCAATTTTATTGATCTTTTCAAAGAACCAACTTTTGGTTTTGTTGATTCTCTCTGTTTTTGTTTTTGTTTTTCTATTTCACTTACCTCCACATTAATTTTGTTATTTCCTTCCTTCTGTTCACTTTGAGTTTAGTTTGCTCTTTTTTTTCTGGTTCTCCTAGTTTTAAGGTTAGGTCTTTGCTTTGAAGTCTTTCTTCTTTTTAACATAAGCATTTAGAACTATGTATTTCCCTCTCAGTACTGCTTTCACTGTATCCCATAAGTTTTGTATGTAATATTTTCATTTTCATTTGCCTCAAGTTATTTCCTAATTTTGCTTCTGATTTCCTCTTTAACCCATTTGTTGGTTAATAGTATGTTATTTCATTTCCACATTTTTGTGATTTTTCTGTTTTCTTAAGCTTCAACCTTCCTCTCAGGAAGGTCTACCCAAGGCAAATGTACTGTAGAGAGCTTTTCCTGTCTTTCTGGGCCTCAGTCTTATTCAAGGCTTTTGCTTGTTAGTTATGGAGTTTCCCTGTTTATAGGAATTTGGTTGTCCCCTCTGTCCTAGGAGACAGACCTCTTTTTCCTGAGTGTTTGAAGTCAGAAAGGTCTTTGTCCCTCACTGTCTGCCTCTATAGTTTTCTTACACTCTTTTTGTTGTCTGAGGGTGCTTTTGTCTGGAGTGTAAATTCTGGAAGGAGGGCACAATGGAGAGAATTCTCTCAAGTCAGTATTTCCCAGCCAAAACAGACAGTTTCCAAAATGTCCTAGGGAGGGGATCAGGAAGGGTGCCAAAATCTTCTCTGACAGATCCCCCAAGCTGAGCTTTCCCAGACTGCCCAACAAATGCAGCCCTTCAGCTAACTGTCCCCCATAGCCTTGAGGAAACACAGCATATTTAAATCTCCACCAGCTTCACCCCTGTCCTGTGCAGGTTGAAACAATGGCTGTCACACCTTTGTCCAGGGTGGGTTGAAACAACCTCCCTCAGAGTCAGACCCTCCAGTGATCCAAATTCCCTAACCAATAGTCTAATCAGTGATTGGCCACATCCAACCCTGTTCTTGGGGAAGAGGAATTTTAGGTCCCTTTCTGTCACCAGCAGCTAACCAAGGGCTGGATCCTATGACCTGCTGCAAGAGTAGGGGGTGGGTACCTGTAGCTGCAGTGCAGAAAGAGAAATTTACTGTTCTTTCCTATAATTTATCAGCCTTTTTCTCCCACTCTTCCCTGGATACTATACAGTGTTCTTCTGGCCCTAGTTGTTTCAGACAATTCCTTCCTGTTTAATAGTTGTTTTGGTAGAAAGACTGAGTCCTGAAGCTCCCTACTTGCCATCTTCCCACAATGCCCCATGTACCTTATTTGAATCCTAATTACTACAACCTGACTGCAAAAGAAGGAAGAAAGGAAGGATGGGAGGGAGGGAGGGAAGGAGGGAGGGAGGGAGGGAGGGAGGAAAAGAAAGAAGCAATTAACCTTAACAATCAAAGTGAACCAGAAAAAGATGACAAAATAACAAATGTTGTAATTAAAGCCTTTTGTGCAATAGGTATAGATATAAAAAGAATTTCTTCAAAAAAAAAGAGAGACAATTAGGGAAACTTGTGTATGGACTGCTATTACATAATGCCAAGGAATTACTGTTAATTTATTATTTATGATATTGGCATTACTGTTATATAAGTAAATGTCTATAGTTTTAAAGATGTATACTGAAGTTGTGGGGTTAAAAGGACACAATGCCTGATAGTTACAGGAAAAAAAGGATAGATAAAGCAAGAACATTGCTTAGAATCCTGAGATTCTTTTATGAATTATTTTATATACACCAATATACATTATTTACCAGTAAATCAAGCACACACACACAATGGAAAACATGTTAGGCCTGTTACCACTCACTTGTGAGAAGCATCGCAAGCAATTTTCTGAGCAAGTGGAAATAGGTCTGTTTTTCTCCATCTCTCAAAATAATCAAAACCAAAAGAACTTCTTTAGGACAGATAAGACAGAAGGTTTACACAAAAGTAAATATTGATGGCTTTTAAAAATATAATTTATTTGAAAATCCACTGATTTCTAAGAAACTTCAGGAATGTTAACTTACAATTTGCCACTTGGAACAAAAGGGGCAGAATCTTCCTGTTGCCCAGGCTTTCTCTAAGACAATGGTCCTCAAAGCATCCCCTGGGAACTTTTAGAAATGCAAATACTTGGGTCTCATTCAAGACCTACAGAATCAGAAGCTCTTGGGGGTAGGGCCAGCAATCTCATTTTAACAAGTCTTCTGGATGATTCTGCACACTAAAGATGAAAATTCCTTCTCTGAGAACAGCAAGTTAAGTGTTAATAAAGTACATTAAATCTGCAAACCGCTGAGAGGATCATTTAGTGCAATGCAGAAGTAATGCACTAAATGACCCATTACTGTTGTTTTTATTAAATGATAGGGAGTTATACAGAAGTATCACCTCACAGCCCTGCCGATGACTCTAAAACTATTGCAGGGAAATGTACATTAACAATTCTCTTTTAATTCAGTCTTAGTCAGGAGATTAATGTGCTCAATGGGTTTTAAATCTAGTTACCAACTCCCATCCATTTAACATGGAACCATCTTATTCATCATGCAAGTCTTAGCCCCTGATTTGACTGACTTGTTATGAACATCATCCCTGAAGTGTTATCAACTGTGGGGTATTTGTGCTGCATCTTCTTTAGTCTCAGGAGACTAAACTTAACCCCGTCTTTGGCAGGTCTCCCACTTAGGCATTTTGACTTGTTCAACTAGTTGGTTTATGTATAAGTTGGAATCAGAGGCAAAGAATTTAGCAGAAATTTGTGCTTAAGTCTGAACATTTTCTCTCTCTTGATCTCTGGAAGAAGTGAGAAATCTTTGTTCTGAAAGAAAAATTTATTGTGCAAAGAGATTAGAACCCCCCACCCCCACCCCCCGGAAAATATAGCTGTACTTCTAAAATAATCATTTGAATGCTAACTACTGAGTGAAAGCAGAAAAAGGAAAGTCCCATGATGATTTTACAGACGCATGAAGTCAACTCTGACAAGGTTGATGTTGAATTGCTGGAGGGTCTAAGGAAGGATTTTTCACTTTCCCATCCTCTACCTTGGAGAAAAATCAACTTGATGCAAACTCTAGTTTGAAACATTGCTGACTGTGTGAGTCTAGTCTCCTTAGGGCCACATCCGCTTACCAACTTGGAGATGTGTTTAAATTTCTAAAAGTGGAAACTGGTTTCATAGCAAATAACATTTCACAAGAAACAGAGGAAAGAGACTTGATATTAAAACCTGGCAGTGCAACTTCAAATCTCAGTAATGCTTCTATCTATTTGAACTAGACCAGATTTCTTATTCTCTCAGCTTCCATTTCCCCATTTATGAAATGAGAATAACAATACCTAGTTTGCAAATTTTGTGTAAGATTATGCTACACACACACACACAAATTCTATTCTGCATGTTTTAGCATACACCAGTTAGTTCATACGTAGTAGGTAAATAGAGGAACAGTGGAGTAGTAACCTGGAAGTCCTGTTGGATGTCTCCAGCTTGTTAATGATTTGTGTTAGTCAGAAGGAGAGACACCCAAATCAATGTCAACCCATACCAATAAAGTTGTCAGGGTCACCAGCAAAAGCATGGCCCATACAGGCTCTGAGGGAAAGATGTTTTACTCACACAGAGAAGAGACAGCAAGGACAACTTCACTAGTGGGCATCAGTTCCCCATAGCCAGTGGGTCTGAATCTGTGACCAATGCAGGGACATATTCAATGTACAAGCACCCCTGTGTATTTGTGTACTTGCCAGAGTGGAGGAGCTCCACTCCCTCCCCACCAGGGACAGATTTACCACCAGGGTGTGAGCTGGATTTTGGAAAACACAACAACCAGAGTCAGACTGTTTCCAGTGAATGTTTATATATGTTCGGGATAGAAGGGGAAGGAGTATGTAGCAGTTTGGTATTTTTTATGAATTCCAAAAATAAATATTGATTATGTTTGTAAACTGGTCTGTTCCTCTGGGTGTATTAGATTGTATTAACTTCAGAGGTTTCACTTTTACTTGATTAAATTATGATTAGCACTTTGATTGGGCCACAACAGTAGGACATTGAAAATGACATGGCAGAAGAGAAAGTTGGAGTTTTTTGATGTTGTAGCCCCAGGAAGTAAACACAAAGAGAAGCAGATACCTGAGGAAAGAGAGAAGGCTCCATTAGACACGGCAGAGGCCCCAGGAAGAGAGATGAGCCATTTGCCTGATAGTTTGCAGCTGCAGAGACCAGAGCCCTAAACAACTGAGTCCAGAGAGAAACCACCCGCAGAAGAGAGACGAGACTTATCCTGGCACAGCTGATATTGGAAGAAGCTGGGACCACAGAGCCTTCAGAGGAAGAGGGAGGCTGAACCCTTGCAGATGCTGGCAGCCATCTTGCTCCAACATGTGGCAACAGACTTTGGTGAGAGAAGTAACTTACACTTTATGGCCTGGTAACTGTAAGCTTCTACCCCAAATAAATACCCTTTATAAAACCCAACAGATTTCTGGTATTTTGCATCAGCACCCCTTTGGCTGACTGATACAGGGTGTTAAAACATAAGATGGCAGAGTTGAAGCACATAGGAAGGGTACCTGCCGTTCAATGGGATTAATTATATTTGCAGTATTGCAGTAATGTCACCACCTAAAACTTTTCCATCTAAAACTTTTCCATCTCCCAAACAGAAACCATACACTCATTATGCATTAACTTTCCATTCCCTTTGCCTCCCATCCCTGGCAAACTGTACTCTAATTTCTGTCTCTATAAGTTTGCATATTCAGGGTTTATTTTCCTTATAATTACCATGGGGCTTAAGTTTAACATCCTAAATCTATAATATTCTCATTTGCTTTGATGCCAACTTAATAGTATACACAAACTATGTTCCTATAACTCTCCATTGCCCATCTTTATGCAGTTCTTGTCACACATTACATGTTTGTATATTATGTGTCCAAAACCAACTGATATATCCCTACATTTTACGCGTTTGTCTTTTAGATCCTCTAGGAAGTAAAAAGTGGACTTAAAAGCCAAAAATAAAATAGTACTGGTACTTATATTTACCCTGTGATTACCCTCACTGGAAATCTTTATTTCTTCATGTGGCTTCAATCTATTGTCTACTGTCCCTTCCTTTCAACTGCAGAACTTTCTTTAGCCTTTTCTATAGGGTGGATCTGGGAGTGATGAACTCCCTCAGCTTTTGTTTTCTGGGAATGTCCTAATCTCTCCTTCAGTTTTTCTGGTATGTTTTTTTTTGTTTGTTTGTTTTTTTACATTTTCTTCCTTTTTTTCTTTTTATTATTATTATTACTTTTAAAGAAGCTTTAGATTATATAAATTTTACATTGAAAATATAGGGGGATTCCCATATACCTCAACCCCTCCCCCTCCCACACTTTTCCCCATTAACAACATCTTTCATTATTGTGACACATTAGTTACAATTCATGAACACGTATTGAAGCATTGCTACTAACCCTGGTCTATATTTACATTATGGTTTACACTTTGCTTGGCATAATTTTAAAGGTTTTGACAAAATGTATAATAGCCTGTTGTTCATTGCAATGTCAGGCAGAACAATTCCAATATCCCAAAAGTGCCCCATGGTATACCTATTCTTCCCTCTCCCTCCCTTCAGCACCTCTGGTGACCACTGCCTATATATCAATATTACAAGTTCTTCCATTACTAGAATAATAAGTCTACTTTAGTCCATAGTTGCATTCCCCCCTTATGCTTGTTCATTCATTAGTCTTGAGGATTTGGGGATGGTAATGCCCACTCTGCTTCCATTTGAGAGGAGGTTTAGATCCCATGGGGCAGATGAGTGGAACTGTCTTGCTTGCAGTTGTAGATACTCTCTGTTTTGGGGGATGGGTGTTGTCCATCATCATCCTTGTTAGTTGTCCTGGGTGAGTCCAATGAATTGGACGGTAGGTGTTGGCTGCCACTCTTCTGAGATTCAGGGATCAACTGGCATATGGACAGCCAGAAGATTTAAGTCTCTGGAACACATATTTAATGGTTATAGTGCTAATTATAGGTTCAAATAAAAAGGTATAAGAACCACGTGTAAGAATATTATAAATGAGTCCAATTCCAATACATTGGGAGGATAGGTTATCATATATTCCAAGGTAAGGCCCACTGACAGGGTGTCAAATACTTGGGGTTTTTTGCCCTGCCTATAGTACCAGATCTCTCTAAAGCCCTCAGGAGCCCCCCTGCTTGAGGCCCTGTTTACTGTGGCAGTCAGTGAGATCCTGGTAAGATGTGAATAAGTGTAACCTCTGAAATGACTTCCTGACTCACTTTGAAATCTCTTAGCCATAAAAATTCTTTTATATTTAATATTTTCTCCTTTTGGTCAAGAGCTTTTTCCAAATGCATTACTAGTTAGTTCTTCTCAATAATCCTTCAGTGCCAGGGATCTTTGGTCCATTTTGAGATGATTTTTGTATATGGTTTGAGGTAAGGGTCCTCCTCCTTTTTTTCACAAATGGAGATCCAGTTTTCCCAGCACTATTTGTTGAAGATACTATTCTTTGCCAATTGAGTAGGCTTTGCTACCTAGTCAAAAATCAGTTGGCCATAAATCTGTGGGTTGATTTCTGAGCTCTCAAGTCTATTCAAATGGGCTATGTGTGTCCTTGTGCCAGTACCATGTTGTTTTGATTCTTGTCACTTTGTACTAAGTTTTAAGATTGGGAAGTGTGAGTCCTCCAACTTCATTCTCCTTTTTCAATATGGCTTTAGTTTACCTTTCCATATAAATTTATGATTGGCTTTTCCATTTCTGCAAAGAAGGTAGTTGGAATTTTTATTGAGATTGCATTGAAACTATAAATTTCTTTGAGTAGAATTGACATCTTAATGACATTTAGTCTTCCAATCCATGAATGAAGAGTATCTTTCCATTTGTGTAGGTCTTCTCTAATTTTTTTTTAGCAATGTTTTGTAGTTTTCTATGTATAAGTCCTTTACATCCTTGATTGGATTTATTTCTAGATATTTGATTATTTTAGTTGCTATTGTGAGTGGAATATTTTTCCTGATATTTTGTTCCAATTGTTCATTGTTTGTATTTAGAAACACCACGGATTTTTGGGTGCTGATCTTGTATGCTGCCACTTTGCTGGATTCATTTATTAGCTCTAGGAGCTTTGTTGTGGATTTTTCAAGAATTTCTGTATATAGGATTATATCATCTGCAAGTAGGGGAAGTTTTACTTCTTCCTTTCCAATTTGGATGCCTTTCATTTCTTTTTCTTACCTAAGTGCTCTGGCAAGAACTTCTAGTACAAGGTGAATAACAGTGGTGACAGTGGGCATCCATGTCTTCTTCCTGATCTTAGAGGGAAAGCTTTCACTCTCTCAGCATTAAGTAGGATGTTAGTTGTGGACTTTATATATACGCCTTTTATCATGTTGTGGAAGTTTCCTTCTATTCCTAGTGTTCTTAGTGTTTTTATCAAGGAATGGTGCTGTATTTTGACAAATGCCCTTTCTGCATCGATTGAGATGATAATTTTTTTTCCTTGATTCTCTTAATGTGGTATATTATGTAATTCATTACCTTATGTTGAACCAACCTTGCATAATAGGGATAAATCCCACTTGATCATGGTAGTGCATTTATATGCTGAGTTTGGCTTTGAGAGAGGCCACATTTGAGCAACAAGGAGGCTTTCAGGAGGTAACTCTTAGGCTACATATAATAGTAGGCTAAAGTTTCAATTTCACAAGGACAAGGTTCATAAGTACAAGCATCAATATCAAGGGCCTGGACTATTGGTCTGTCCACCTTTGCTAGGCACTGCCCATGTTGTACTCTAGGGATTCTTGCCACTCTATTAGAGAATGTAACAGAACTCCACAGGATCGGACATCAATACTTTTTTGGTTATTGTGTTGGTCTCCACTCACCGAGACAACACCCCATGACCACTTGAACATATTCATATCCCACAGAGGCATGCCCTAGGTGCACCCCTCCCCACACATCCCCTCACCAACACCCCAAAAAACTGATTCTCCCCCACCACAGTTCTGACTCTTCTGCAATCCAAAACCTCCCCAAAAACAAAGCCAAAAAAATAAATAAATAAAAATAATTAAAAATACAAAATAAAAAATAAAATATGTATTAAAAAACTTTTAAATTTTTTGTGTTGTGTCTTTCATTCCCATAAGATCTGTTATCTTTTATGTACAGTGACAATTTCTTCTGTATGTTCCCCCAGTGTCTTATTTTTTTCACTTTATTTTCAAAGAAGCTTTAGGTAACATAAAAGTCACATAGAAAACATAGGGGATTCTATTTACCCCACCCCTCTTCCTCTTACATTTACCCCTATTAATAACATCTTACAATTGGTGAGCAAATATTGAAGCATTGCCACTAACCACTGTCAATGGTTTATATTATGGTTCAATTCTGTACTGTACACTTCTAACAAAATACATAATGGCCTGTATCCATCATTGCAAGACCATGCAAAACAATTCTAATGCCCCCAAAATGCCCCATGCTCCAACCATTCTTCCCTCCCCCTCCCCTTGGAACCCATGGTAACCACTAGGTTGCAATTTTTGAAGAATCAGGTTCATAGTTACATGCATAAATATTGAGGGCCTGACATATGGGTCTGTCTTCTTTTGTTTGGCATTGTCTATGCTCTTGAGAGAACCTAGCAGGATTTCCCAGGATGGGAGTTTAATATCTTCTTGTTTATTGTGTAGGTCTTCATCTCCCTCAGTTTTGAAAGACAGTTTTGCCATATACAGAATTCTTGGTTGGCAATTTTTTGCTTTCAGCACTTTAAGTATGTCTTCCCACTGCCTTCTTGCCTCCATTGTTTCCAATGAGAATTCAGCATTTAATCTTATTGAAGCTCCCTTGCATGTGACATGTTGTTTCCTTCTTGCAGCTTTCAGAATTCTCTCTATCTTTGGCATTTGACAGTGATGGATGTAGGGTGACCGAATACCTGAAATTAGCTTGCTTATTCTCCTTTCTCTCCCTGTTGCTAGGATACAAAGGAAAGAATTACATATAAATTAGAAGGTAATGAGATGCAACCCTCTCTTAGTATCAAATTCCATTTCTTGTGGTCAAGAACATCTTGTTGAAGCAATGAAGTTTGAAAACCAGTTTCAACCTGTTGACCGGACCTGCGCAGAAGTCCCTGGCTATCTTCACTTCAACTTGCTTAATTAACATAGTAAAATTCCCACCCAGGGGTGGAGTTACCTGCCCCCTTTTTTTTTTTTTTTTTTTTTTAAGATTTTATTTATTTATTCATTTATCCCTCCCTTGCTGCTTGTGCTCACTGGGTCAGCTAACCATGCCGTGCGGGCGGGCTTGCCTTCACCAGGAGGCCCCGGGAACCGAACCCAGGGCCTCCCATATGGTAAACGGGAGCCCTACTGATTGAGCCACAGCCGCTTCCCTACCTGCCCCTTTTTTGATCATGCAATGGATGTGCAAGAGTGATTTCCTGAAATACTAATCATACAATTATATAACTAACTATGTATGTTCATTCATATGCATAAAAGCTAATGCATAATCTAAGCAAATGTTAAGTAGAAACTTAGGTATTTAAGCAAGAGTGAAACCGCAGCACAGGGAGTCAGGTCTGAGTCACTTTAGACTGACCTTAATTCCTTGCCTATGCACATGCAATAAATATAAGTTCTGCCTAACTCTCATGAAGTTTTTTTCTCTACATGTCAGGTTATCCCCAAAGGCTCAGCTTTTGGCCTAACAACAGTTTGAATATAATGTGCTATAGTATGGGTCTATTTGGGTTTATCCTGTTTGGAGTTTTCTGAGTGTCTTAGATGTGTATATTCGTGTCTTCCATTAAATTTGGGAAGTTGTCAGCCCTTATGTCTTTGAATGTTCTCTCTGCCTCTTTCTCTCTTTCTTCTCCTTCTGGGACTCCAAAAATGTGCATATTGGTGCATTTGATGGTGTCCCACAGGTTCCTCAGGCACCCTTCACTTTTTTCCATGCTTTTTTTTTTCTGCTCTTTATACTGAATGATATCAATTGTCTTATCTTTGAGTTCCCTGGATCTTTCTTCTGCTGGATCCAAAATGCTGTTGGACCCTCCTAGGGAATTTTTAGTTTCTTTAACTGTGGTCTTACCTCTGTTTTGTTTCTTTCCATAATTTCCATCTCTATCTTGATACTCTCTTTGTGTTCATCTATCATTTTCCTGATTTCCTTTAGTTCTTTAGAAATACTTAATACCATTTTTAAAGTCTTTGTCTATTATGTCCCACTTTTTTTTTTATTATCCTCACTGATGGTATCTAATGCTTTAATCGTCTTCTTTGCCTGGGCCACCACTTCCTGTTTCTTTGTGTTTTGTAACCTTTTGTTGCAACCTGGACATTTTGATATTTTAATGTGTTATCTCTGGAACTTAGATCTGAGGTGTCTGTTCCTAAGCTTGTATCCAGCCAGTATTATAATAGAGCTTTCCTTGAATACCAGGTGCTAACAAGAAAAAAGGAGGGAGGGGAAGAAAATACCTTTCCTAGTCTTTGCAGATTGATCTGTGTGAGGGTTCTCCTTCAGAGCTTATCCATATAATGAGTTTAGACACTAGCTCCAAGCCAAGCCCAGGGGACTTCCTGATCCTTTCTATACAAATATCTTGTCTTGAGACACATGTGGTCCTAGAAATTCCTCCCTTTACATGGATACAAATCTCCCCTCTTCCCTAGGAAACAGTTTCCCCATGGTCCTGGGAACCGCACTCTATATCCTATAGCCAGCAATCCATTGGCCCAGGCAGCACAACTTGCCTGCTCTCCCACAGCATTCTGTAGGAGTGCTCTGTGTACTGCCATCTACATACAAGGCAAGTTCTGGGAAAGCAAGTCCCTCAGGTCATCACCAGTTTGTCCAGACTATACATGCTCCCAGTATGTGCATGAGGGTTACTCTGCTCCTTCTGGAACCAGGACCAAGTATCTGCTTTGGGAATATAGGCCAACTCTGCTCTAAGCCAATGAGATTTGGGAGAAGAGTCAGCCAAAGCACCATGGGAGCCTACTGCTTTTAAGAAGCCTTTTTCATGATCCCACACTTGCCCTGTTACTACAGTCCTTTAACCGTTTTCTGGAGCTTAGATAAAGATGTTTCTGCCAGTTCTTCTGGTTGTTTAAATCCTCTTTGGTTGGATGTAGCCCTGAAGTTTCACACTCTGCCACCTTGGTTGAGGTGTGCCAGCAAAATGGTTTTTAAAAGTCAAAGGTGCCCATCCTTAAGGGATAATATTTATTGCCTATAGTTAAATATGCAGAGGTATGATTTATAAAGGAAGGTGTTAATATCTCAGTGGAGAGAATACTCCTTCACACCAGGTCCTATCTTTGTTTTTTGACAAATAATGCAGTACAAATTATAGAGTCTTAGAATCCTGGAGGAGAGTTCTTTCCCAGTTATTGTGACTTCTCTTTGATATTACTTGGGAAAATCTACTAAGTGAAGAAATTTATAAGCAGTGTCCTAGCCAGCAAGGCTTTGGAACTGAGTATTAAAATGTAAGTACATTTCTAAAAGAGGGTAAACTGCTGAGTTCCATGTGTTTCCCTGAGATACATGATACATGAAAGTGCCATTGCGGAAGTGGACAACACTTCTGAATTTCATTTTAAAGGTTAAGAACTGGGTTTATGACAGAACACAACTGATTTAACATAGTGGTACCCAAATAATAATCTATTTACCTTCACCTTAAGCAATCCTTCCTTGTGGCTATACTTCAGGGATGCAAGAAAGTATGACTTTGTCTCTGATCTCCAATACCTCAGACTCTTTTTTGTTTTTGTTTTTTGTTTTCATTTTTTCTTGTCTTGCCTCAGACTTTTAAGGGTCTTTTTTAATTTATATTCTGACATTATTTCTTTAAATATATTCACACTCTCCATAGCAAGAACCCAACAGAAATGACCCTATTGATTGCACAAAGATAGTTTGAATCTTCCTTTTTCTTTTCTTTTCTTTTTAAACTCTATTCATTCTATGGGGTCTCCCACATGGACCAAGAATGTGTCCTGCTCTTCTGTAGCCCAAGAAATTTAGTTACTTTTGAATGTTTTCTGTTTCATGTGTCCCACTGGAGCCAAATTGATTCTATTTGGTTATTAGAGTAAGCCAAAAGATCTAAATGGTCTTTTCTGGATGTTAAGGCAAGGTTCCTACAAAATCTATAGGGTCCTGACCTCTAATATTATTCTCTCTTTACATAGTCTTTATTGGCTTCCCCCCCACACACTATCTTTTTATTATTGTTATTATCAACATTATCAGTTATAGCATTAATTCTTTCATCGTTTCAAGTAACATAAAACCAAACTCAAACTGGCTTAAGTCAAAGCATGAATTTATTGGCTCAGGAAGCTGAAAACCCAGGAGCAGGGCTGGCTTCAGACATGGCTGGATTTAATGCTGTCAATGATAAACTGAAGCATTTAAAATTTTTTTTGTTAAGTATATTTGGGCAACAAATGATTTACAAATTGGGCAGCACCAAAGTGAAAGTGGTAAGGAGCTCCTCCAAGGGAGTAGAAAGGGGAAGCTGTGAGGAAATGTTCTGATTGGCTGACATTAAGTTTCCATTTTACATAATAGGGGACATATTACAAAGTGGGAAGCAGATATATGTTGATTAGTATGGTGTGCTTGTCCATTCTTATAAGCTGTCTACTGGATCAAAACTGGTCTGTCACCAGGTGTTAGTTATCTACAATTCTGTAGGGAGAGTTCCATTGTTCCATTTGCTTGGAAAGTCCCTGAAGATCAATTGTTTTTGTCCTTTGGAAAATCCTTTGGTAGGTGGCTATTTTATTTTACTTAACAGCTAAAACTAGGCCCTCAGGATTCAGTTTCTCTCTGTCTCTTTATTTTGCTGCCTACTGTTTTACATTTGATTTTCTTCATGGTGACAATATTACTAGAGCCCCTCTAGCCTTACATTTTCTCAAGTTCCAGCTCAAAATGAAAAGGTTCTTTTCTGGTTGCTTCTGAAAATTCCTGAAATTGACTCTGATTGGACCTGTTTAGCTCATATGCCTGACCATGAACCATTCGTGTGAACCAAGGAATATGCAACACATTCATTGACTTGGGCTTTAGTCACGTGTTTGGGCCTTAGAACAAGTGGGAGGAGCATCCAGTGGGAGGAGTTGTGTATCTGCAATGGGAATCAGGAGCTGTTGCTGGAGAAGGGAAAATGAATACTAGGGAGGTAAACAGCAACTATTAATGTTATTATTATCATTCTAATTCTTTTTAGCTACAATTATGTTTATGATTCCACTTAATCTGTAGTGCTTGGTATGTAGTAGTCACACCATATATGTTGAAGGAATTTTTTTTTTTTTTTTTACTAATGATAGATATTATTAGTTCCATTCTCTGAACTGCTAGTCAGACAAGGCTGCCAAGCATCAGATGCATAAAAGAAAGAAAACATTACTCCCTTGAAGCATAAATAATGCATCATATTTTAAAGCAGCTCTTCTTCAGACCTTTATTCTTAGATTGTTTTGATTACATGGACAGCATTTGCAAGTTATAAAGTGAAGCATAGTTTATATTACTACTTAAATAGATGGTTTTAAGTCTTTCCCCAGGCGAGTGAATCTAACATACTTCATTTGCAGCCAAGTTGGAATGCTTCCAGAATGCACTTTCAGATGCTGCAAATGCACCTTCATTGTGGTGCCTCATTCATTGTCTAAGTAGAAAGTCTTCTCACTCTCAGGAAGCGAGAGCAGAGACAAGAGGGAAGAGGGGAAGAAGCTGTCAATTCAGCTCCAGCAATGCTCAGGTGATGTGTTCTCTCATTTGCTTTTCCATTGCTTACTTTCCACCACTCTAAACAGGAAAAGAGGCAACTCATGGCAATCTAAGGCCATGACTTTTAGTAAAGGACACAGAAGCACACAGAAAATCATGTCAGGAGTTATTTCTCAATTCTCCCAAGGGTGGTACCAAGGATGGTGCATAACTAGTACTGTTTGAATGAATGGAGACAAGTTAATGAATAGCTAGCATATAGATGCAGAGCAGAGTTAAATCATTATGTACAATGAAGGCCTTAGGGCATTAGATAATAGTTCTCTCAGAGAACCCTAGGTGGGAAAGTCTGAGTTAGATCTTTGTGCACCATCATCTTGTTTGATTTGAGTACCTTACTGTCTGTTGAAGAAAAGAAAGTTATTTCTCAGACTGTGAACAGAGAATCTGCCAAATGTATATGTCAAGTATATATTATAAATAACATGTATGTTCAATATCTTATATATTGTATATGTTCAATATATGCGTGTGCATGTATATATGTGCATACATGCATGTATATAGAAATGCATATATATAGAAATGTATATATGTGTGCATATACATACACACATACTCGGGAAGAAACAAGCAATGTAGCCTCCCTTGGAGATGGCAGAAACGGCTACTGAGGAGCAAGATAGTAGCACATATTAGCCCAAAATGGTGGTGTAGTCAGCTTCATCCTCAGGCCCTGCCCCCACCATTGAGTGTCCCATCACTCTTTAGGCCTACATGGATAAGGGCAGGTGTTTTCCCCCTTGGAAAGCATCTTGTGGGTGCCCTCTGCTTTTGTAGCTATGGTGGTTCCTCCACACTTGTCCTGAGTATAGCAAGGAGGTATATAAAATGACAGCTTCCCACCTAACTATGAGGGATATGTCAAACCAAAGAATGACTCAGACAAGTCCAGCTCAGTGAGTAAATGAGCACATATTGGGGGGCTTACTTGGGGTCCTCATCCTTGGTGGCGGAGGATAGACAACAGTTCCAAGCTCCATTGTCCCCGCCTACTGAGAAGTTGGTGGGTCTTTTATCATGGTTGCTAAGTGCAAGTGGGGCATAAGCATAACTCTAAAAGAATGCAGAACTTTGCTCAAGAATAAAGGTACCTAACATTTAAAGATGTTTATCAAGGCATATAAGGGTGCATGTGACTTCTACAGAATGCTTCTTTGATTACAATCAACGAAGCAGATGTTTGTATTGTTTATGCAAGGAGGTAAAGGTCAGATAGTTACAGTTTTACTGACTTTAAGATCTACTTATTCTTAGGCAATTGTTTCCTGAGCCATGTCTCATGATTAGCTGACTCTAGCTTACAGTTTAATTTAAGGAAAGGGCAGTAAGACTTAGGGGGTGCTAAGTTACCTACGCCACAACATTTCAGGGACGAAAGTCAGAGTAAATCTCAGAGAAACCCTGTATCTGCCACATTTTTTCCAGCCCAGGATGGCAGCCCTGCTATCTGGGAAGAGGCTCTTTCCATCTTTGTAAGAGGCTAAACATGTGTAATTGCGTTGTCATTTTTACTACCTTATTCTTTGGCTGTGCATTAACTGAAAATATTCCCACTGTGTATCTATCTTCAGTGCCTTGGAATGAGAGCTCTGGAGAAGTGTATAGAGCCATGGAGTATTCTAGCAAAGTTATAGGAGGTATCAGAATTACTGGGCCTTCTCTGCACTTGGCCACTATATAAAAGAGCAGCCAAAACCCCACAGTTACAAATGCAGATTTAGGTAAGAAGGATTCTCTTCTCTCCTCTATGAAGCCAGCAGAATAACCCATCCCCTCCCCTATGCACAGGTAATAGAGGAGTTGGACAAATTGAGTTTATATAATGCCTTTTGTCTGGATACCTCAAAATACTTCCTTGGAAAGAATTCTGGAAAGAAGGGTCAGAGAGATGGGAGGGAAAAATCAAAGCTTGGTTCTATAGCCTCAACCTGATTTTTTAACAACACACTGAGAAAAAATGGTCTATCATGTCAGTTAATATCTGTGTGCATTTTTTCCTTCTCTTAAAACTGACAAAATATTTCCCAGAGGTAACTTAGCAAAATACAGCATTCAAAGAACTTAATAAATCAATGCTACAGAAGGAGATTATGACTCACCGAAGGCAGTTTGATTGGTTAGCAATTTTTCAAAGCTGATTTTTCATTAGAAAGATGCTAGGAAGCTGGGAATTAAGTGGAAACAAAACAAACTGGCAAGGATAAGTGAGTACAACTGCTAAATCAAACAAACAATGACTCGTCTGATTTCACTGTAGCCCCCTCTCTGTTAAAGCTGCCATGGACTTCGCTGCATGTTTGTATTTGTGAAATACAAACAGGTTTAGAAGCATTCTTAAATGGTGGATTCACTTTATTCTTGTTCCCAGCCCCTAAGATCTGCCCTAAGAGTTGGATTTGGGAGTATTAATAAAACCTGTTCAAACATTCTACAGTTAAAATACATATTTAATTCTTCTTCCTTTTTAAATTAAAATTAAACTGACCTATTTCATAGTCCTGGCCTAGGAAAAGATAAAGTTTACCTTCTATTCTGGTGGTATCAGTGTGAAATATTTGCTATCTCACAAAACAAACACATAGAGCAATGTGAAATGGGATCAAATAAAATCAGTCTCTTCCTTTACTCTTGCATCTTTTTCCCCTTAGTCCTAAATTCCATAGGAAAAAATATAAAACAGCAGAGAAAAATAACAAAGTGAAAAATAGCAAGAAAAATAGAAGAGTACAAAAATATGGAAAACCTTCCTTGACCAAACAGTGGCAATTGTATCTGTGTGGAAAATACAGCATTTGTTCCTTCACTAATTCACTGAATATTTATCAAGAATCCAATGTGCAAGTGCTATTGAAGAGATCTAAGCAAAATGATTTAAGAAGGTCATGAGTCATAAACTTAAATGGTTACAGGACCTAAGCAGGTGTCATGAATATGTGATTGTGACCAAGGCAGTAGAGAAGATCAAGGTAAATAGGTGCATTGCTCTGTCTAAGGCATTTTAATTTAATTTTTAAAATTCCAGGGGACAAGCTGTGGGCTTCCAGTTTTCCATCCTAGACCATAGAGAAGGAAGTTAATTCTTATGGAAGTGATATCATCTAAAATGAACCTTGAAGAGTGAGTAGGATTTCAATAAGAGAAAGGGCAGGAAAGGACATTTCTAGCCTGAGAAAATTTCTTGAACAGAAGTCTAGGATGCAGTGGGAAAGAGGTTGTGTGAGTAGGGTGATGTCTTGAGTTCCAGTGTGAGGAATTTAGAGCTTATTCTGGTCTATGTTCAGAACATAATTCTAGATCCTCTCCAGGGTACCGCAACTCAGAAATGCTGTTTTTATTCCTCCTGTCATTCTGGCCAAATTGTAGGAATCCTCATTCTTGAATCTCTTTTGCTCTCAGATCTCAGGGGTAGATTCAGGTTTTGTAGAGATTGAATCTTATACATTGATGGAAAAGAGGGGTCCTTTTTCAAAAAAAGACTACAAAAATAGGTGTAAAAGTGAATATTTATTTTGAATGAGCTGGTTCAAGTGGCAGGCCTTGAAGCTAAGCTTCATGAAACCCACATCTGCAGACCCTACATTAAAACCATCACTGGAATCTGCTGCCTCTATGTTCAAAAATATATCCAAAATCCAACCACTCCTTGTGATATCTACCACTGGTCCTTCAGACCAAGGCACCATCAGCTCTACCTGAATCCCTGCAATGATCTCCTAACTGGTCTCCCTACTGACACTCTTGCCCTGCTGCAGTCCATTCCACAAACTTCTGGCAGAATAATCTTTTTAAAATCTAAATTAGATCATATCATTTCCTTCCTCAAAATCCTTCAATGACTCCCCATCACACTTAGAATAAGATCCAAAGTCTTTACTATGGCCTCCAAGATCCTAATATATACACCCTACTTACTTCTCAGGCATAATTTTCTGCCACCCACCCTACCAACCATTCTACTGTAGCTACATTGACTTCCTTGGTATTCCTTTACCAAGTAAACCATTCTACTCCATTCGGACCTTTGCATTTCTTTTTCCTCCACCTGGAACACTTTGCCCCTAAATATTTACATGTCTTCCCACCCCCTCTTTATTCAACCTTAAGTCAAATCCAACCTCCTGACCACCCTACCTTAATACACCACCCTTTAATATCTGTCTCCTAACTTCATTTACTTTTTCTTTATAGCAGTTATCACTACTTATTTTATTATTTATTCATTTGTCATTGTTTAGTGCCCCTCCTAGAGTATAAACTCCACGAAGACAAGGATTTTGTCTGTTTTATTTACTTCCCAAGGCCTAGAATAGTGTCTGGCAGAGAATAGGGTGAATCTTCTTGGAAGGAAAACTACATCATCCAAACCTCTACAAGTTTTCAAACACAATGTCTAGCACTTAATATAAAAAATTGTTTCCAGGCATACCAACAAAAAGGACCAAAAGAAAAAATAGACAATAGAAACTAATCCACAGATGACCTAGTTATTGGAGTGATCATACACAAACTTTATATTGTGTAATTAATATGTTCAAGAAAATAGGTGAGAGGATGGAGAATTTAACTAAGAACTTCAATCTGTTTTAAAAAATAGGATTATAGAACTGAAAAATGCAATGATTGAAATTAAAAAGTTAGTAGATATATTTACAGTATATTGGATTTAGCAGAAGAGGGCATTATTACTGAAAAAGATTGGTAGAAAATTAAAGTCTGAGGCAAAAAAACAAAAATTATGGAAACATGAACAATTAAGTATATAGGACATGATGAAGATGTACATGTGACATGGTTAAAAAAAAAAAAAAAAAGGCCTAACTTGAGTGTAATTGGATTCATAGAAGGGGGGGAAACAAGAGAATAGAGGCAATATTTGAAGAAACTATGGTTAGAAATTTTCCAAAAGTGATGAAAGATATCAAGCCACAAATCCAATAAGCTCTACCAACCCCAAGTGAGATAAGTACAAAGAAAACTACACCTAGGTATATCATAATGACATTGATAAAAATAAAAGACAAAGATAAAATATTTGAAAAAAAAAATTTAGAAAAATAAAGACACTACCCTCAAAGGAGAAGCAGTAAGACTGACAGATTAGTTCTCAAGAGATATAATGGAATTCAGAAAGCTATTGCTTTAAAGTGCTGAAAGAAAACACCTATCAATCTAGAAATCTATAGCTACAAAATATATTCTACAAGTCAAGGCAAAATAGGGTAATTTTCAGACAAACAAATTCTGAGAGAATCTGTTACCAACAGACCCACTCTAAAACAAATACTAAATGAAGGTACAAGGAAAACTACTTCAGACTCATACAAACACAGAAAGGGCAATAAGCAATGGGAAGAATTTATATAAATGAATACTATGTCTACTAAAAAACAATGTCTTGTGAAATCTAAAATATATATGAGAACTGAAATGCATAACAATTATAACACAAAACATGGGAGAAGGATAAATGAATTTAATGTGTTCTACTATTCTATTATCATCTGGAAGTACTGGAAGTAGTAAAAGAATGAATTTATACTAGGCTTGAATGTAATAATTCAAGGGTGCATGTTGTAATCACTCTATCTATTTATCTATCTATCTAAAGAGTTGTATACACAGACAAACATACACACTAACAAACTTATAGAATGGGGAAAATAGAGTAATAAAAATTTTACTCAATCTGAGTGAGGCAAGAAAAAAGAGACAAAGAAATATCAAACAACTGGGATAAATTAAATAAAAACAAAGTAAGACTGCTTATCCAAAGCAAATATTTCAATAATTATATTGAATACAGAATCTACCATATGCTACTAATAAGAGACATACCTTAAATATAAAGAACCAAAAAGCTTGAAAATAAAAAAATGAAAAAGGATATAAAGTACACACACTAACCAAAAACTGGTATAACTATACTATTAGATAAAGTAGATTTTAAGGCAAAGAGGATGTGCCAGTTGTCAATTTATTGTCAGTTTAATTAAGTTATTGCCAGTTTATTGACAATTATTTATTTATCTATTTATTTCCAATATATTGCCTCTTAGCTCCAGATTCACCCTTCGATACATACTCTGCGATAGGACAGAATTCCTTTAAGCATCTCTCTTTTACAATGAGCAGGATGTTAAGCTTTCTCAGCAGAGGGTGCCAGAGGGACATTGCAGGAGGAAAGGCCTATCTACTGCTTCTGGCTGCTGCATGGTAGGTCAGTGGTGTGGGCGTGAGGACATCCAGTGGTGCTCTGTCCCAGCTGTGTACCCAGAATATGCAGTCCTTTGAGTAGCTTACTGCCTCAGCCTGACCTTCCTACAACCCTCTCAACAGGGAAGGCTTCCTGCCTGGCAGTGGCACCCTGACTCCTTCAGCAGGGCTACACAGCTTGCCTGCAGCCTGGAGGGTTCCCCTAGAGCTGGGGTTTTTAACAATGGGTCAATGAGCTTGAATTGAAATTCAAAAAAACATTATTCTTCTGGGGACGTGCAGGTATGACATATTTATTAAATAATACACAATATAGTGTGGATTTAATAACTCAATCTGAGTGATGGGACCTCCCATGTGGGTCCATGGTTTTCACCTGACTGGCAAAGGGGTCCGTGGAACAAAAAAGGTTAAGAACACGTGCCCTAGAGGCCCTGCTCCCTCTGTATACCCATACCACCAATTGCTGAACCCCTGCACCTGCTTGCATTCTGGAGGACTGCTTCCTACTTTCTTAAAGACCGCAGACTAGCTCTGGCCTCAGAAAACCACCAGTGAACTTTGCTCTCCATTGGGCTGAAATATACTCCAGTGAGTGTGTAAACCCCTTCCAAATTTGTCCTTTCTTAGATACTCTCTCTCTCAGCCCTAGGGTACCACATAAAGTTTTCTTATATCTTAAAGTCATTCATTCTTTTTTTTTTTAAGATTTATTTTATTTATTTATTCTCCACCCTTGTTTGAGATCACCGTCTGCTCTCTGTGTCCATTCGCTGTGTGCTCTCTGTGTCTGCTCATCTTCTCTTTTAGGAGGCACCGGAAACTGAACCTGGGACCTCCCATGTGGGAGAGAGGTGCTAAATCGCTTGAGCCACCTCAGCTTCCTTAAAGTCATTCTTATATCAGAGTTTAATCATTCTTTATATTAAATTTCTACTATTTAATCCATGGGATTTTTATCTCCTCATTGGACCCAGACCCAGAGAGAGGATCATGCGTATTGTAAAGGGTCATTCCACCAGAAAGATATAAAAATTTTAAATTTGTATTTAGCTAATAACATAACTTCACATTATACAAAGCAAAAATTAATAGAACTAAAAAGAGAAATGAGAAATTACCTAATTGACAATCATCTCTCAAAACCTGATTGAATAAGCAGAAAGTCGTGTCAGTAAGGATATAGAATATTTGAACAACATGATCAATACACTTGACCTAACTGGCATACATAAAACAAGTGAGCACACCTTTCCAAGGACACATGGAACATTTACTAAAAGTGATCATATGTTAGGTCAGAAAGGATGCCTCAAGAAATTTTAAGGGATTTAAATCATTCAAAGTATGTTCTCTGAGCACAGTAGAATTGAGCTAGAAATCAATAATGAAAAGATAATGAGAAAAATCCCCAAATATTTGGAAATATACTTCTAAATTAGGTAAAACCTTGTGAGACTTTGAACTTGTTTTAAATGATGCTGCCTTTTCAGTGTAGTCTGAAAAGATTCCCTTTAAGTTATCTTCTGATCTACTTATGAGTCATACAAAAAAAAAAAAATGGCTTCATTACTCAATTTTCACTATCTCAAATATTATTCAATTTCATCTATGGCCCACCCCAAGTCCCTTACTTGATGCTAATTGACTTTTGGATAGGTCCAAAAATCAAATATGCATTTGAAGGAGGATGGTTTGCTAACAGTAAGGGCATTTTTAAGTGGCCTGCCTTCACCACTTAGCCTGTCTATGCCTCAGTTTCCTCACATATCAAATGAGAGAGTTTGATTTGAAAGTCTCAAAGAGCTTTTGAACTCTTAACATGTTATGAGTGTGAGTTCTGAAAATGTACAAATATTCTATTTTTTTTAGTGTATTTATTATTTTGGGCTCTCAGAAAACATTGTCAAAGACCTTCCACTAAACTAAATGCAAATGTATAGTCTTCGTTTACATTGATTCTTGGTTGAACAGAGAAATATGAAGAAACTATGTCATCTTTTTCTGAGACAGTGGCTAATACTTGGATTTGAGAGTGACTGTGGGATGAATAGAAAGTAAATTTTCCTTGTACAGACACCTAGGAAGTGTTATGAAAATGTGAAAATGCTGATGACAATGTTTAAAAGATTCCTGGGATGAATTCAGAACCTAATCATATATATTCTCTCAATGGTAAGAAAGTGAGGGACCTCTCCTGGAACAGGTTTCTGGTCATCTAATCTGACTTCAGCTGTTTGACCTGATCAGTTATATTTTATTTTTCTTTCTCTATATTAATATCATCATTGTCAAGCTAGATGGGTATGTTTTTAGGAGATGTTATAAGAATTCTCAATGAATAGAGAAAAAAATAACACAGGCCTCTTTAAACTTTTCCTTGGAATTCTTAGTCTATTTATTATTTATAATAAAATAATAACTAAAATTTAAATACCATTTACAGTTTGCAAAAAAAAATTTTTTTTTCATGTTTATTTGGTTCTTGGGAGCACTATGATATGTAAGAAAATATAGGGCCAATGAAGTCAGGTCAACCTGACTTTCAATTCTAGTGTGGCTATTTACCTGCTCTAAATCCCTGAACTAGTGTAATGCTTCAGTGGATGCTTTTGATGGTGAGTAATTGAAATCCAGACTAAACTAGCTTAAACAAGAAGGAGATTTGTAGTCCATTAATTGAAAAAGTCCAAAGGGAGGGCAACTATCATGGTCATCTCAATCCAACAGCTTTCTCTCCATCTCCCTGTGATTGTCTTAACTCTGCCCTCCTCTCTGTGTCAGATTCTTCCTCTGGCTGATAGTGAGGTGGATGTAGCAGTTCTAGGCATCATAGTTGCACACCTTAGTATAACTGTAGCAGTTATACAAATACTAAAATACTTTAGTACCAGTTGTTGAGTAGCCTTTGCTCTGAGCCTACTTAGGGCCCCCAACGTGCAGCTGCAGTGGCATCTCCCCCAGGACTTTCCCACAATCCACCATCTATAGGGGTGATATATGGCATGGCATAACAGAGAACTACAAACCCTGTTATGATTTTATGTCCAGCACTCATAATGAGTATATATCAATTAAATACCACCACTATTACCCTTGCTGACACACATGAATATTTGAAAGAAAAAAGCCTATCTTTTTCTATGTCTCTATGTAAAAGCAAAAATCCTTCTTCTCCGAAATCCCTAGGACACTGTCCCTCAAGTCCCTTTGCCCAAACTGGATGATATATTCATCTCTGAGCCAGTTCCTATGGCTATGAAAATATCATGCCTTATTAGCTTAGAATAAATTACTAAAATTGATCATGTGCAAAAGGGATAGGCTCACCCCTAAAGTTAGAGGAAGGGATGACTTCCTTGCTGACTAAGAGAGGAGAGAATACTTGAACAAAATCAGAGTACAACTGAAAAGTGGAAAATGGATGCTATGAATGCAACCAACAATGCCCACTCTTTTAATCCCCATATCATCATTTATAAAATGGGGATAATGTTATCTGAGTCACAATGTTGTAGTAAGGATTAAATAATGTCATCTGTCATATAACTTAGAACAGAGTCATTATTTGTTCTTTTTTTTTTTTTTTTTACCGGGAGGTCCCAGGGACCGAACCCGGGTCCCTCCATATGGTAGACGGACGCCCAAGCATTTGAGCCACATCCGCCCCCCTCATTATTTGTTCTTATAGATGCTCAGTAAATGGTGGTTAACAGCAATAAGAACAATAATGATGACGAAGCCACGGCGGCGTGAGGCTACCATGAGCCACCAGTCCTCTGGGGCACAGGTCTTGGGGTCACGCCCAGCAGGCCCCGAGGTGGGATGCTTTGCTCTTCGGCGACCACAGATGGCCGGGGCCACCCAAACTTGCATGCCAACCTCACAAGGAACATTCGGCCTAAAAAAAAAAAAAAAAAAAATTAAAAAAAAAAAAAAAAAAAGAACAATAATGATGATTTTGCTGTTGTCAAGAATTGTGAAGGGTCAGATATTTTACACTACTTGGAAGCTTAACTGGTTAGCCACAATTTAATGGAACCTAGTAGAGGACACAAGACTTCTGGGTCACAGGCAAAGAACTTTATCACTCATAGCAGTAGCGAGAGTATCAGCATTTTCTTTGTGCTCGTTCCTTGAGGGTACATGGTGTGTTAGTGGGGGACCAAATATACCTGTGAACACATCTGAGAAGTCTTAACAGAGGAAGTGAAACTTATTATTTATAATTGTTATTCACGCCCCATTCACATTTTAATGTTCACTGATAATGGGCAGTGCTAGGTAGAATGCCTTAAAGGTGACACAGGTTAGTATAGAGTATAGTTTCTATCACATAGATGCATAATCCAACGGAGCTCTCAACAGAAACAAGATAATGTTTCCTCACATTAAACTGAATGTACATTTAAGGGCATGAAGGAATATGGAGAAAGAAGGATGGGTGTGTCTTGGAAGAGATAGAAATATATAGAATGTATAACAGGAAGAGATCTATAATTACCAAACCCTATTTACTTAGCAATAAACAAATATTTAAAGTTTCTCTAAATGTGAAACAGCACTGGATCTCTACTTAAGTATCATGGCATAATCTGAACTTTGCTTTACCAGTTCCAGAATGTGCAATGCCAATGGACTTTGGAGTCAAACAGACATTCCAGAAATCTGTTGTTTATTAGTAGTGGGAGTTTGCACACATTTCATAACATTTCTGGTCCTTAACTGAGAAAATAGAGATAATAATAGCATCTACTGCATAGGGTCTATATGAAGAGTAAATCGTCAGTTTTGAAAAGTCTTTCATCTTTATTACTCACCAGACACATATGGGGCATTGGGCCACTCTATAAACCATCTCTACGTGGTGAGCTTAGACTGGTCATCAAAGTGATGAGATATTCCCGAGACTCAGTGCCACCTCTATGCCATTATAAAATCTCTCTGAGTAATGCATCTGTCCAGTTCCTGGACTCTGTGCAGCCACAGAGCCAGTTCCCAGCTCTGGGAGATGGGTGCAGAGTGCAATAATCAACTTATATTAAGTTGAATATGCATCCTTGTTTCACCTCTTATGAGCCTATAAACAACAACTTCTCAACAAGGATTTATAATATTTAAATAAACCATGTAAACACATTTTCTAACTAGCAACATTTCTGGTCCACAGAATAATTATTTATTCTTTTCTTTCTGTCTCTATTGTATTAAGGTGGAACAAATGTTTTCCCCAAGTGATAATCAAACTGTCACTTCTGGGGAGCTGGAGAGAAGCAACTATTTCAGCTAATTTTAAACTTTTTAAACCTAAGTGAGCATAAGAATCACCCAGGGAGCTTGTTAAAAATGCTGGATCCCCTCAAACTAAAAAAAAAAAAAAAAAAGTTAAAGCAGTTCTTGAACAAGAAAATGCTGGATCCCCAGGTCCCACCCATACAAATTCTGATTGTATAAATCTGGGGTGATATTCTTAATCTGCACTTTTAACAAACTCTCTAGGGGGTTCTTTTGATGTAGGCTGACCATACTTTGAGAACATACCAAATGTTTTTGTCTTAACTGTTTCATATTACTTATTTTATTTCCTTTTTACCATTTTAGACAATAAGCATATGCTTTCAAAATAATATGTAGAACAATGGCAGAAAGGAGGGCTACTCTTCTATTTCCATTTCAGAATCCATATTTCATTATCAGGGTCTCGAGTTGACACTTTTTGAATAAAAAGTAAATTTTCCAGTGCTCAGAAGGCTCAATCTTAGTCTGAGAAGAGAGAAATGGAAGGATTATTCTGACCTTGAAGACAAAGATACACATGAGAGAAAAAGGTTATCAAAGAATAATGAAAAGGATTTTCACGAACTATAAAGAATACAAACCAGTAGTGTGGTCAGTAAGAATTCAGGTTCTTATACAGGTAAATATAGAAGTGATAGTTATATATTTGCAGGAATGAAAATAGACCCTCAAGTTCTAATTATATTAAACTAAAACAATAATTTTATCTCCTAGATTTGGGAAAAGAAAAATCAAATTCAGATAAAATTATATCGGTCCACCCTCTTTCATGGTATATTGCATATCAGAGTGCCTGATGGAGGCAGCTGTCTGTTCTTCCCTACAAAACAGGCCTTGGAACAAATGGGGGTATTGTGGCCTACTCCCAGCTGCCTATTTCTAAGAAATGAAGGAATACTTTGACAGAGACTCCGTGTTCATAAAGGAAGTTCCCTGTTCTTTATTCAGATCCATGCACATCCCTGGAATGGGTTCAACAATAGAAGTTCCCATTGCTTAAGGATGGTAAGGTATAGTTTGTTGAATGCCCAGATCATCTCATAATATTGAAAAAGTTGGAATGTAGCTGTGAATCAAGTTTCAAGATGTTGTACCATTTATTGAAAAAAAAAAAAGTATGCTTCTTTAATTCATCCTTCAAAGGTCTAATGAATTTAATTGCTCCTATTTTGAGTCTAGCTTCAAACAGCACACCCATTAACCTTGCTATATTTAAACAAGGGGGAAATCATCAAATTAGATGAGGAGGAAACATTCAGAAATACAAAAATGAACAAGCTGTTACTTTTTCCGGAGTCAGCTTTTCAGTGACGTGACCTAGAAGGCTGAATCTCCAAGCCATCACACATTTGCTGATGAACATGGAAACAGTGATATGGATTAGTGGCTTCCTTAACCAGGAGAAGGGAAGCTGATTTACAGCACAGAGAGGGGAGAACAGCCTATGTGCGCTTCCACAGGTAACCACATTTTCTACTCTGTCTCTGATATAGACAATAACACACCCTCCACTCCTCCCAAGAGAAGAAAAGCCTTCCTCCAAAAACTTCTTGAATTCTATCACAAATGACAGTTTGTGCAAGTTGCTTGTTCAAACGCTTCTAGCAATATTTTTTTATATGAAGTGGAACAGTGTTTGCCAAACATTTTCAGTCTATAAAACAAGTGTGAATTTTCTGGGGCCTAATTTCCATACCTACCTCTTTTCGCTTGCCTTCAATTAGCCATAGCCATCCAGCCACCTGCTCATCTCCTCCTCACTCTTAGACTCATTATTCAGATCAACACTCTCCCAGCCCTTTCCACCATGATTATTTACTTGTCTAACTTCTTCTTCCTTCTGTCCAGATACTATCAAAGGAAAGTGATGAAACTCTGAAAGCTGTAGGTAACTGCATCTTCAGGATATATTACAATTACTCTATACATTCATGAAAATCATTGTGTTTGGGGGAAAAACAGATGGTAATGATAGCCAATACCTTTAGTAGTGCTTATCATGTGTCCTGTCATGTTTTAATTTATTTAATCCTCTCAGCAGCCCTATGTTTATTATACTCATTTTACTTAGAAGTAAATAGGAGGAGAAAGGGTTAGTAACTTGCCCAAACAGGTTTGGAGCCAGGATTGGAACCCAGGCAGTATGGCTACAGAGTCTATGCCATTAGCCACACCTGAACCGGAAGATTAATCAACAGTGTACAAGGTCTGCACTTAACCCCCATCCTTCTGGCCAGACCTTAAATGGATCATGTGGCTTGAATTAAAGTAGGGACAAATAAATCACAGCTGCTGTTACTCAGAATCAAGAGGACTAGACTCTTGCAGCTGAGAGTCCTCAGAGGATGCTGACAATAATGTTAAGTGTGAGGCTTCTCTGATTTGGGTCCTGGAAAATAGGCCTCATTATTTCCTGAAAACAGAGCTCTATAAAAGAGCAATTGTCACTGTGCTGAGCAGACCTGCCACTAAGAAAAGAGAAAAGCTTCGTTTCCCTTTTAGGTGTCAAAAACCCCCTCTCCCCCATTATACATATGTTGGTTGGGAGGGCAGGCACTAGTTTCTGTCCCAGCTCTGCAGTCTTGAACTTGCTCATATTCCTTTCCCAAGTCAGAGGTGCCAGAAGTCAATCTCATCTACCCCTCTTTGGTGTATGTGGACTGCTGAGTGCCTGGTTGGGTAGTGACCCTACTGAACTGTGAGGAAATGATGCAGATGGAGGGATTTTCCTCATGTGAGAAACTGGACTCTCAAGGTACTAAGTATAGCAATGGAGATGCTCACTTGAAAGAAGGAAGACACGTTTCTGTTAGAACCTGGTCCAGCTGGGATTCAGTCTACTTCTGACTCATAGAGGGCCCAGCAGCCTGTGTGCCTGGTTTTCCTGCCTGGATTGTTTTCAAGCTTACTTGCAGCAACATCCCAACCCACTGCTCAGTTTCGCTGGCCTGAGCGCAGGGATGTGTGTGCTAGGGCCCAACATATGGATGGCATTCTTTGGGCCAGAGCTCAAGTTTGTTGAAATTCCTACGTCTCTTTTTCCCACTGAAAAACCAGTGTCAGGGGCAGAAAACAATCCTTTGAAGGAGTGTGGTATGGGAAGTGGCGAGTTGCCCCTGCCAGGAACCGCCTGCCTCCTTCCAGCTTTCCCAGGCCTGCCATGGTGCTAGTTGCAACGATGTCAGTATTGACCCCTCACCCCATCTTGGTGCTCTGGAGGCCCGAGTTAACATTTCTCTTCAAGGCTTACAAGAGAGAAGAAACCTGGGCGTGTGTGGCCCAGGGCCTGGTGACAAAGGACCATCACCTTCCTTAAGCTTTGTGTTTGGCTGCCATGTTGTGCTAGACTTTGTTCTTCCTGTTCTCATATCAGTATTGCCCATCCTCCTCACTTTTACATTTTGTCTCATTCCTGTCCTCATAAAAAAAAAATCTAAAAAAAAAAAGGACCTGGTCCAGCATGCCTCTTGGACACTCATACAATGACATTCATAGTCACCTTTCCTGCAGTCCACTCACTGGGTACCTCATGGACAGGAGGCTCCCCTTCTTTAATGTGTTACAGGATCAGACTCCAAGTACTGGCTATAAATTATACCTGTTTTAATCACTTGTGATATATATAACTTCACAGAAAAATCACTGGTTGTTGTTATTTTCCTTTCTGTTTTTGCTATCCCTTCTCTGTCTTTTGTTCTCCTATACAATGAAAGCTCAGGGTAACTTCTGGTGTTTGAGGCAGCAATTCACTCCCCTTCACAGTATTTTAATAATAGTACTTCTGATAATTTCTAAACTTAAACACAATGCAAAGTCTGTTTATCTTTAACAAGTATAAAACCTATTTCATGAAAACCAAATAAAATAAAAATACATATTTATGTTTACGTATGCTTGCATTAACAAGGAGAAGAAAGATGATAAGGATATGCCCAAGACCATGAACACTGGTTATCTCAGAAAGGGGAATTAAAGTAGGTGGGCAGGGAAGGTGGAAATTATATTATTATTAAGTATCTTTTCACATCCTTTTATTATTTCACATGTCACAGTAAGCATATATTATTTTGTAAATTAAGTAAAAATAAAGAACATTTTAGAAGGAAAAAATGGACTTCCAGAAAGATGGAGTGGACATGCTTTTCCCTACTCCTATCACTAAGTACTACTAAAAAGAACCTAGATATTATATATAAAAGAAACATTAGAAGACTTTGAAAGGTGTAGAGAAGAAGGCAGATTAGCTAGGCACAACAGGAAGCCAGGGAACAACTCAATGTTGTGTCCCTGGGTATTCCTTTTGCCTCATATATCCAGACTTGGAGCTGAAGGAGCTGGCAACCTGGAAATGCCAAAAGAAGCAGACAGGGAAAAAAGCCCAACAAAAATCTCCCTCTAGCCAAAGGACCAGGAGAGGGGCAGCCTAACAGGACAGAAAATTTAACTGCTCTACTCCAGCCAAGCACCACAGAAAAACTGTGGTCCCACCTGTATTAGTCAGCCAAAGGGGTGCTAATGTGAAATATCAAAAATGGGTTGGTCTTTATAAAGGGTATTTATTTGGGGTAGAAGTCCACAGATACCAGGCCATAAAGCATTAAGTTTCTTCTCTCACCACAGTCCATTGCCATGTGTTAGAGCAAGACAGCTGCCGACGTTTACCAGGGTTCAGGCTTCTTGGGTTCCTCTCTTCCCGGGCCTGCTTTTCTCTCCGCGCTTAGCTCCTGTTTCCTACACAAGGTCAGCTGCAGATGATCAGGCAAACGGCTCGCTTCTCTTCTCCTGGGGCCTTCTTTCCAACATCAAAACTGCTTCTCAAAAACCGCTTCAACTCTGTTCTTTGCCTTGCCTTTTATATTCGATTCCCCACCTACCAAGGGGTGAGGCTCAACGCCCTACTAACATGGCCCAGTTAACGCCCTAATCATAACTTAATCATGCCCAGATTAACAGATCAGTTTACAAGCATGATCCAATTATATTTTTGGAATTCGTAATTACATCAACCTGACCAACTGTAACACACCCCCACCCATGCCAGCAAAGTTCAAGTAGAAAGCCTAGACTTCTACACTCACCAGGCTGTAGCTAGGTACCCCAAGCCCCTCTGCTGGAGTGGTGCTGGAAAAGACCAAGTAGGGAGCCAGAACTTTAATCCCTGCCAGGCTGTAAGAACCCCACCCTCCATGGTGTCAGTGAATAGCCTAGAATTCAACCACCACTGGGCAGTAATGAGACACCCTTACCTCTCTCCACTGGGTTACTGACAGAGGAGGCCTAGTGAAGGGTTAGCATTTTCACCACCACCCGGTGGTAACGTGGATACCTCCAAGTATCAGCAGAGCAATAAATGAGGGATTCCAACCTTTTCCAGCCAGGGGGATATCAGTAGAAGTTTAGTGGGTGGGTCGGAACCCCACACCTGCCCAGCAGCAATGAGGAACACCAGCCCCCTGCCAGATTTCAATGAAAGTTGAGTGAGGAATCTGGATTTCTAATTCTATCAGGTAATAACAAGACAGTGAACCCCTTTCCCTTCCACAATGGTATCAGAGGAAGCTAGTTAAAACAGAGGTTTAAATGAGATCAAGAGTCTCGTAACATTATACCTCAAATGTCCAAGCTTCAATCAAACCAGGAAATCTCAAACTGAATGAAAAAGGTCAACATCGAAGCAACAAGACATGATAGAATTAGCTGATAAATATTTTTAAACCAGCCATCATAAAATTTTTGTGATTTTTCTTTTATTAGAAAAGTTGTGGGTTATAGAACAATCATGTATGAAATACAAGATTCCCATATACCACCCTTTGATTAACACCTTGCATTGGTGTGGAACATCTGTTATAATTGAGGAAAGCAAATATTTATAATTGTACTATTAATTATAGACCATGGTTTAACTTAAGGTTCACTGTATTGTGCAGTTCCATGGATTTTTTTTTTTATTCTAGTAACATAGATACAACTTAAAAATTTCCCTTTTAACTACGTTCAAATAAATTTCAGTGCTGTTAATTGTGTTCATAATGTTGTGCTACCATCACCACCATCCATTACCAAATTTTCCATCATCCCAAATATAAACTCTATACATTTTAAGTCCTAACTCCCTATTCCCCGCCTCCAATCTATCCCTTGGTAACCTACTTTCTAGATTTTGACTCTATGCATTTGCTTATTCTAATTCATTCATATCAATGAAATCATACACTATTTGTCCTTTTGTGTCTGGTTTATTTCACTCAACATGATGTCTTCAAGGTTCATCCATGTTATCCCATGTATCAGGACTTCATTCTCTCATGAATATAGAAGCAAAAATTCTTGGAAAAATATTAGCAAATAGAATTCAGGAATATATTAAAAGAATTATGCACCATGACCAAGTAGAGTTGATTTGATATTTGATATTTGAAAATAAACCATATTAACATATTAGCCATATTAACAGGTAAAGAAGAAAAATCAGAATCTTATCAATTGATGCAGTAAAGGCATTTGACAAAATTCAACCCCTACTGATAAAAAAACTTTCAGAAAAATAGTATTAGATGGGAAATTCCTCAACTTTATAAGAGCATCTAGTAAAATCCTACAGCTAGCATTATACTTCATGTTGAAAGACTGAATGCTTTCCAGTTAAAATTGGGGACAAGGCAAAGATATCTGCTCTCTCAACTGTTATTCAACATAATGATGGAAGTTCTAACCAGTGCAATAAGGCAAGAAAAGGAAATAAAAGGCTTAGGGATAGGAAAGGAAGAAATAAAGTCTCGATTGCAGGTGACATGATTGTCTAAATAGAAAATCCAAGAAATATATATATATTTTTTAAATCATCTCTGAGAAGTAATAGATGAGTTCAGCAAAGTCATGTGATACAAGATAAACATACAAATTCAACTGTATTTCTGTATACCAGAAATGAACACATGAACACTGAAATTAAAAATACAATACCATTAAAAAAAAAAAATACAATACCATTTACAATACACAAAATAATGAAACATATAAGTATAAATCTAACAGAACATACACAGGATTTATATACTGAAAACTATACAATGCTGATAAAAAAACCAAAGAAAATATAAATAAATGCAGAGATATACTGTGTTAATGGATTGGAAGTTTCAGCATAATAAAGATGTCAATTCTTTCCAAAGTGATATACAGGTCTAATGTGATTCCTATGAAAACCCCTTTTTTAGTTTTCATAAAAACTAAGGGCTGGGGGGGCGGATGTGGCTCAAATGGTTGGGCGTCCGTCTGCCATATGGAGGGACCTGGGTTCGATCCCCGGGACCTCCTGGTAAAATAAAAAATATATATATATAGAAGGCGCGTGGGCTGCCAGGCTCTGTGTGCCGGTGAGCCACCAGGCCCCGGGAGCCATGCAGCAAGAGTCAAGACGAGATGATCTGAAAGCTCCAAAAACCAGGAACCGAGGTGGCACAGGTGGCAGGACACCTCTCTCCTACATCGGAGGTCTCCAGGATCGAAGACTGGAGGAGGAGGATGAGAAGAGATGGCAGGAAACAGACACGCAGAATTGCCCAGCGAATGGACACAAAACAGCAAATGGGGAAGGGGTTGTTTAAAATGGATAAAGTAAATAAATCTTTAAAAAAACAAAAACAAAACTAAGGGCTGCAAAACACAATATACCAGAAATGAGTTGGCTTTTACAGTAGGAATTTTATTAACTTATAAGTTTACTGTTCTGAGGCTGTGAAAGTTTCCAAATAAAGGCATCAGAGGTGCTTTCTCCCTGAGCTGCAGGTGTGGTCAGTCAGGCTTCTGGAGGCATCATCAGAAGATGTGCAGCTGTGGATGATCATCTCTCCCCTCTGCTCTGGGCCTTGTTTTCAGCTTCTGGCTAAAATAGCTTCCTTTATTTCTGTGTTCTGTTGATTCCAGCTTCTGGTTCACAAGTCCTTCTCTCTCAGCTTCTGGTTTCCTCTATGTCTCTGCAGCTCTTTTCTGTGTCTATGGCTTTTTATTCTTCCATTTATAAAGGGCTCCAGTAAGAGGATTAAGACCTACCCTAGGTCATGCAATCTAATCAATTAACTGAAGTAAATTTAATCAAAAAGTCCCACCTACAATAGATTTACATGCACAGGAATAGATGAGCTTTATTTTATTTTTTTTATTTATTTCTCCCTCCCTTGTTGTTTGTGCTCACTGTCTGCTCATCTTCTTTTTAGGGGGCACCAGGAACCAAACCCGGAGCCTCCCCTGTGGGAGAAAGCCACCTCTGCTCCCTGTTTGTAGTGTCTTTCATTGTGTTAAGTCGCTGTGCCTCTTGGTTGCATCACCTCACTGTGTCATCTTGTTGCATCAGCTCGCCATGACAGCCTGTCAGGTCAACTTGCTGTCTTGCTCATCTTCTTTAGGAAGCACTGGAAAGCAAACCCGGGACCTCCCATGTGGTAGGCAGGAGTCCAGCTGCTTGAGCCACATCTGTTTCCCTAGATTAGCTTTAAGAACAGGATTTTCTGGTGTCCACCAAAGACTCAAACTGCCACAAATCCAATAAGATATTTTAAAGATGAAGACAACATTATTTTAAAATATATATGAAAATGCAAAGTAACTAGAACAGCTAAAACAATTTTGAAAAAAAATAAAGTAGGAAAAATTAGTCTACCCTATTCCACAACTTATATAGCTACATTAATCAGGGCTGTATGGTACTGACAGAGGAATATGCATATTGATCATTGGAACAGAACAGAGTACCCAGAAATGGATTCCCACAAACATGCCCAACTGATTTTTGACAAAGGAGCAAAAGCAGTTCAATGGCAGAAATATAGCCTTTTCAACAGATGGTCCTATTGAAACTGGATGTCTATAGGCAAAAAAAGAACCTTGACCTAAGTCTCATACCCTATAAAAATATTAACTTAAAATGGATTATGGACTTAAATGTAAAATATAAACCTTAGAAAGTTTTAGGAGAAAATCTTCAGGATCTAGGGCTAGGTAAAGAATTCTTAGATTTGACACCAAAAGCACAATCCATAGGAGGAAAAATTGATAAATTGGACCTCATTAAAATAAAATAAAATTTTTTTTTCCTGCAAAATACCCTGTTAAGAGGATGAAAAGACAAGCCACAGACTAGGAGAAAGTATTTGCAAACCACATATCCAGCAAAGGACTAGAATACATAAAGGACTGTCAACAGTAAACATTAAATTAGAAAATGTGCAAAAAACATGGAGGCATTTCACCAAAGAATATATAAAAATGACAAATGAGCACAAAAAGGATTTCAACATCATTAGCCATCAGCAAATGCAAATTAAAACTTCAATGAGCTGTTGCTGCATACGTATCAGAATGGCTAAAATTTTAAAATAGTTACAACGCCAAAGACTGGTGAGAAATGAACTTACTGATACATGCAACAACCTGAATTACTCTACAGAGAATTGTCCTGGATGAAAAAAGTCAATCCCAATGTATAAATATATACATTTATATATGTATATAACATTATTGAAATGAAAAAATTACAGAAAACAGAGAAAAGATTAGGGATTTCCAGGGGATAAAGAGGGAGTGGGGCAAGAGTGAAGTGACCATGGCTATAAAAGAGAAACGAGGGATCCTTGCGGTGATGGAAGTGTCCCATATCAATGTCAATATCCTGGTTGTGATATTGTATCATAGTTTTGCAAGATGTTTCCATTGGAAGAAACTGGGTAATGAGCACACAGGATACTTCTGTATTATTTGTTACAACTGCATGTGAATCAACAATTATCTCAAAGTAAAATTTTAATTAAGGAAAAGGTTAAAAAGTAAATACAGTCAATAGTTAAGTTCAACATTTACTGGAAAGCTGCACTCAATCTACTTATAAAGAATTAGTATGTAATTTATCTATTTTCCTTTGAGTGTGTCTACCTGTTAGACATATAATCAATTTATAATGAACTACTCCTTATCCTTTCCCCCCCAAATAAGTTTTGGGTCCAAGGTGAGGAAAAGAAGAAATTTATCTTGAGATCTATTTTTGCTCCTACTAAAGTGTTTCACCATTATCTCCCTCACAGAAGCTAGGATCAAATAAAAAAGACCAATTCCTGCTGACCTTCCTTAAAATAGATGATAGATATATAGATAATAGATAGATAGATAGATAGATAGATAGATAGATAGATAGATAGATAGATAGATAGA
>JAKSZT010046586.1:20515660-20543857 GCA_026826555.1 Tolypeutes matacus
AGATAGATAGATAGATAGATAGATAGATAGATAGATAGATAGATAGAAGGGAGGGAGGGAGGGAGGGAAAAGAAACAACAGAAAAGAGATCAAAGTGGATCTTATGTTGGAAACAGCATAAGCTGATCAAATACTAGAGTCCATTCTAGTTAGGTTAAACAGAAAGGGAATTTACAAGGAAAACAAAGCCCAGCCACACTTGTGAATCTTCTAGCTAAAACAGCCCAGCTGCCACTTGGTACTGACGATGCTCAGGGCTGGACACCTGAAGTTCTGCCAATGTTTCTGAAGAAGCAGATGCCTCAGCCACCATGCAGTTCTCACATACAGATTCAGGGCTCACGTGGACATGTCTGATGCAAGAAACCCTTGTAAACTATGCTTATGAGCCTTTTCTCTTGAAATTGAAACTTAGCCTATTGTTGTGGGGTGCCAAGAGTTGCCTCCTGAAAGCCTCCTTGTTGCTCAAACATGGCCTCTCTCTAAGCCAAACTCAACATATAAATGCATTACCTTCCCCCCAGTGTGGGACATGACTCCCGGGGATGAGCCTCCCTGGCACCAAGGGATTACTGCCAAGCACCAACTAGCAATGCAACTGGAAAAACACCTCAAATAAAAGGGGGAAAAGGTAAAGACAAATGAGTTTATATGACTAAAAGACTTCAAAGTGATTCAGGAGGTCATCCCAGAGGTAATGTTTATACACATCTCAGCAGAATCTCATAGACTGCCAAAGTGGATACTACCCCAAATAGTGGGGCTCCTGAAGGCTCTGGAGACACCCAGGTCCTATGGTCAGGGCAGGTAGCTCTGGAGTTTGGTGCCTTTCCAGTGGGCCCTACTTTAGAGTTTGTTCTCCTGAGAGTGACAGAGCTGGACTCAATTATGTCTTCCCTACACATGACTCATCTGTCCCTTCTATTTAAACCTATACTTGGTGCTGGAGTTTGTATGTGTATGTCCAACAGACTCGAGTCTTTGGGTTGTCCATGTGCCAGCTGGGCCCAGAACCTCGGCAGAGTTGCAACACCTACTCTACAGCTAATTGGATTCACCCAGGACAACTAATAAGGAGATGATGATGGACAACGACCACCCCAAGGAACAGAGAGAGTCTGCAACTTCAAGCAAGATAGTCCCATCCATCTTCCCCATGGGATATAAGCCCCCTTTCAATTAGAGGTAGAGTGGACATCACCAGAATCCTCAGGATTGGGGAAAGAATTATGGACTAAAGTAGACTTACTGGTATTCTACTATAGACATATTGTGATTCTAGCAATGGAAGAAATTACAACATTGACGTAGAGCCAGTGGCCACTGGAGGCTCTGGGGGCAGTGAAAGGGAAAAACAGTTGTAATACGGGGGCTTTTTTTGGGACTGGGGAATCATCCTGAATGACACTGCAATGACAGATATAGGCCATTTTATATCAACATATACCATGCAGAACTGTGTGGGAGAGTGTAGACTACAATGTGAACTATGGTCCATGCTTAATGGCAAAGCCCCAGGATGAGTTTATCAATTGCAGTTAATGTGCCACACTAATGAAGGATGTTTATGTGGGAGGGTATGGGAGGTATGGGGAGTGGGACATATGGGAATCCCTATTTTTTTTGTGTAACATTTATGTAATCTGAGTATCTTTTAAAAAAATCTTTTTTTAATTATTATTAAAAACAAACAAACAAACAAAAAACACTAATTCAGTGTAACCTGAAGTGGAATCTGGTGATGTGTTACAAATGATGGTGGTAAAAATATATGTGGCTTAATTAGACAAATTGACCAATGTAATGTGAAAATGTAATGTATAAAGCCTGTGTATTATTATTATTATATTTTATTATTATTCATTAAAAAAAAAAAAGAAAAAAAGAAATCCTAGTCACAAGTCAGCATTCTAGCCACAAGGGAGTCTGGGAATGAGAAGGTTTGGGCTTCCACTTTGGAAAGGCAGAAATTTTTATACAGGAAATAACCAAAATGAAGGAAGTTTTGTCAAGGTTGTAGGATAGGTCAAAATGACAAATGTCCACTATAATCCAGAATGGATTGGTTTGTATTCAATATGGTAAAATTATACCAAAGCTGACTAAGAATCCCAGAGGAGCTCTTGAAAAATGCTCACTACTTTCCTCTTCTCTGACTCAGGATCTCCAGGGCCAAAGTCTCTGAACACTTTTATTTTTCAAAAGCTCTATAGTTGTTATAAAATGAAGCCAGAGTTGAAGACTGCTGGTTAAAACTCTGTCATTATGGTTTGTAATCTCAAAATGTTTAAATTTACAAACAGAGATTAAATAGCTACAAAAGAAGAAAAAAAGATGATTGCCCATATTTAATTATCTTTTATTTTACATTGTTTACAAGAGTAAACAATTGTCAAAGTATATGGAATTATGTATATTCACATTGAAGGAAGACAAGCAATTGACTTGAGGAAAATATTCTTAGGCCCAGAAAAGTCATAACTGGCCTCACTTTAAACACTGCCTCTCCATGAAGTTTACCCAGTTCTCCCTGACAGATTCAGGGGTCTAGAGATCTCAGGAGTATCTACCTAGCAAGAAGTTTATTATAATTATTTCTTTCACTTCTCTAAACCCCGTAAACTCTTAAATCCTTAAGTTCATTGTCTTTTTTATCTTTGTATCTCAAGCATCTAGCTCAGTGCCTTATATTCATCAGAAACTCAGAAAATATTACATAAATCATGTTAAAATATATAATGACTAATCTGGTGAAAACTTCATTTTTGGATAAGGAGAAAAACCTATCTTTCAAAAATGAAATAAAACTGTAACAGTGAAATATTGGAATGAACTTAAGCCAAATTCTGAGGATTTGGGCCATGGCTTCTAAATTTAAATATACATTTCTAATATCCTATAAATCTCTAGCATAGAACCATATTGGTTATTTTAACAAGTGCCGGTAAAAAATAAAACTAAGGTTGTTCTCAATTTTCCACTCTTAATCAAAAGATTCATCAAGTTACTTTACCTTATTGTGACTCTACTAAGTGATACGTCTTCAATTCTAGACCAATCTGTTCCAAATGATACTTAAGTTAAAGTATCATCTATCATGCAAATTTTTAAATCTATGATATATTATAAGACTCAGAAAAGGCACAGTAAGAAGTATTGTTTATCCAAACTATATTAACTCTAAGTTCATGAAATCTAGTACCTTAGATGTTTGAGATATCTGGTTTCCTCTATTTCTTAAAATTTTTAAATTATACAACATGCAAATATATTCTAAGTTTTGTAAACATTCAAACTATATATAAGTATATAGAGGAAGAAGGCAACTACCGCTAACAGTTTAATATCTATCCTTCCAGACAATGTTCTATGTATTCATATAAATACACTACGCACATATATATGTATTTACAGATCTACATATAGAAATAAATAGCCATTGGATTTTTTTACATAAGTGGAATCATGTTTTATGGGTTCTACTATTTTTCTTCTTAAAAGTTAATACAATACCATGGAGATATTTATATGTTAGTACATGATACTTACATGTCAGTCCAGATTCATTTTCACTGTTGTGAATATATTACATGAATATACCATAATTCAACCACTCCCCTAATGAGCATCTTGTTTATATTCTTTGTGCATGTATACCAGTATTTTTCTAGAGAAAATGTCAAGAAATGGAATTTCTTGATTGAAAACTAGGCACATTAAAATTTTGATCCATACTGTCACAACGTAAAGCCTATATCAGTAAACACTTCCAATAGTGTGTGAGAGTCTCCTTCCCCCGAACCCAGAATACAACGTCTCTGAGCTTGGAGAACTCTCCAGAGTGGCTCCCACCTCTGCAGCAGCCCTCTCTGACAGTGTTGTGAGCTGTAGTTTCCTCCAGTAAAACAATCCAGTGTTCTTTCTGTCCTTCAGGGAATTCTTCAAAATTTCTGTTCCAATAAAGGCAGTGACTCTTTTCTCCTTGTGTTTATTACACACTTTTTAAATTTTAAAAATATGTGTCCTCAACATGCTACAATATGGATGAACCTTGAAAACATTATGCTAAATGAAATATCAGACACAAAAGGACAAATATTGTATTGATTCCATTTATATGGAATATCTACAATAGGGAAATTCACTGAGAGAAAGTAAATTCTGGGGCCAGGGGAAGGGAACGGGTGAGTAATTGTTTAACGGGTACAGAATTTCTCTTCGGGGTGATGAGAAAGTCTTAGTAATGGATGGTGTACAATTCAGTGGCATTAATTACATCCACAATGTTGGTGAATTGTACACTTAAAAATGGAAAAAATGGCAAGTTTTATGTTACATATATTTGTTACCACAATAACATTTTTTTAAAACTATATGTATCCTGTTAATTGTAAAGATCTGGGGAGGTGGGCACATGTGTTCAATCTGTCCTCTCATTCTAATCTCTATGCTTTTTTTAGCTCTACAAACAAGGACAATAAGCAGTAGTTGAATGAGAGAGACTTGCTAAGACTTCACATAGAACTCTCTAGGAAAGTTTCCTCTTTTGGAAATCTCTGACCCTGAAATCTGCCAGTGAGCTCTGTGAAACATCATCTGTAATACTAGTTCTGTTGAATGCCTCTAGCTGTGGGTCATGGGGTAGAGAACAGAGATTATTTTTTTACTATCCTAATGGATAAATGGCTTGAAATCAAATCCTGGCAGAGTATCAAAGATGCCCTTACAGCAAGGATGAAAGTTCCCTCTCTTGAAAATATATAACTTTCTGTTTGTTTTTCTTTCTTTTTAGTGTTGAATATATTTATCATATTCCTTTCATCTAAGAAGCTAAAAGAAAAGAAAAAAAACCCATGCATGATGCCAAAGTAAGAAAGAAAGTCTCCAAAGAATACAGAATGATTTTGGAAGCAATAAAATCTACTTTAAAATATTTGCCCATTTTAAAAAGTGGCTAGATGACCTCATGTTCTAAATCAAACTCTCAAATCCAGACATAACCATTCTGATTTCTATTTTAAACCCTGAAAGAGAATCCAAGCAACCACTTTGTCCAGCTGGTTTGTGCCTTGAGCTGCCTCTGCTGTGGCACGTCTTTCACCTGCTTTAATCAGGCATTAAGATTTCTGGTCACAAACTCCACACTTAAGGCTGGACGTCAACAAAGTTGTGACGCCTAGGGATTTTTTTTTAGTCCCCTGGTTTCCCAGTTTGGTCAATCTTTTCCTTCCTCTGTACTTTCTTCTCTCTCCCAGCTATTAAAAATTTCAAACTCTTTATTTAGATTTAGATACAAATGACTAGTAACAGCTTAAACTCTTACCTCTTTAAAAATACCTGCACTTTAACATGAACGCCAAAATGATGGGGTCCTGGTGTCAGCTGGCAGGTAAGGCAGGACTACCAAGTAGGTGAGGTGTAGCCTACTTCATCTGCCCCCAGAATACCACTTCCATCTTCTTAGCAGGACTTTCATCCCACTGAGGTCAACAGGATAATGGTTTGAGCTTCCTAGGATCAGAGAAGAGGCAAGAATCAGCAGGTCTTTGTGCAGTAACTGCTTATATACGAACCCTTGCAGGGGTCTCTGCAGGAGGGAAGTGGTGAGAGCAGGTGCAATTCTGGTCCCTCCCCCACCCTGGTTTTCAGCCAAAAACAGTTGTGTTTTTCCTTTTTTTTTTTTTTTTTTTTTTTTTCCCTTCAGTGTAAAATGTTTGAAAAAGGAGCTTTCAGGACAAAATAAGGATTGGAAAAAACATGGCGAATGAGATTAAGTCTCTCTGGAATGGAAAAGGTATGGATTCTAATTCTTGCTTCATGGAGGTCAGGTAAATTCACAGGCTAGTATAAATTAAGTCACTTAGGGCCACACCTGGCCAAGGAAACCTTTACCCCACAGCTGCCTTCCAGCTCAGGCCACACATTTATAGGGGAGGGAACCAGTCCAATTCCATCCTAGTGGCAGGAAAGATAACGTATAGACAGGAAACGTATAGATAGGAAAGACAACAGTGTGGAAAACGTTTAACTTCTTTTCCAAGTTTCCTCAGTTTCCTCATCTGTAAAATGGGAATGAAGATACTGACCTCATAGGGTTGTTGTGTGGACTGGGTAAACAATATATGCAAAGATCTTTGCCCAGTGTTTAGCCCACAAATCAATATGTGTGGCTATTGTCATTAAACATATGCTGTTCTGTATCACTCTCCAATCTCTTTATGTGTGATCCCCTTGTTTCCCAACTGGACAGAAAGTGCTTGGATGACATTATATGGCTTATCCTATCCCATTAAACTCCCAACTCTTTCACGGCACCCAGCATAGGGTCTGGCAAATAGTGGGTTCTCAACAAATAATTGTCGACTGAGTCAAAAGCATTGCAGCTGTGACCATGGGCTCTTTTTTCACATTTGACCTTCTGCAGTCTATGAAATAGTTTCACCCCAGTTGTCCTGTTTTCCCTTATTCTTTATATATAGAAGCTACCTTTACTTCTAAGCACTTTTGATTTTGTTTTTTAAAAGAAGTTTCTTGGAGTTGATGCTTTGGTCTATCTACATGAAAATGTATAGGAAAAGAAGGAATATAAAACAAGTGCTTTTGTGGTTCCTTTTATTTACTTTTGAGCCAACCCAATAAGAGCTTATATTTTCAGCTCTGAAACTATATGGCATTGAAAGACTCTTTTGGTTTCACTTTGCTTTATATGAAAGAGGAGAAAAGCACATATTAGGTATCCTTGGAGTACTGTGGAGACTGTCTTGTTTTTACAAGATTAGAGAGGTAAGCATCAACAAAGATTAACACACAGAGTACATTCAATCATTGAGGGACACAAAAAGGGCTAAATTCTCTTCCACCATTGGACGGATTTTAAGTCAAAAATAGGTCTGTGTAACATCAATTTTTTAATTTACCAGATGTTAAATCAAACGATTTAATAAAATTTAAAAACATGTGTAATAAATATGCATAAATAAATTTCAGTTAATATTGAATAAGAAAGGAATTCTCTTCTTTAATATATGCTTTAACATAAATAAAATGGTACAGTCCTAATGGAATATAGTTTGGCAGTTTCTTATAAAATTATACATATGCTTTCTATTCAACCCAGCAATTTCACTTTTGGGCATTTATCCCAGAGAAAAGAAAATTTATGTCCAAAAAAACAAATACATGAATATTCATAGTAGCTTTATTCATGATATCAAAAAACTGGAAACAACCCAAATGTCCTTCAATGAGTGAATGATTAAGCAAACTGTGGTACAGCCACACCATGGAACACTATTTAGCAATAAAAAGGACAAATTATTGATACACACAACTTGGATGGAGCTCATGGGAATTATGTGAGTGAAAAAAGCCAATCTTGGGTAATGGGTGTGGCTCAAGCAATAGGGCTCAAGTCTACCATATAGGAGGTCCAGGGTTCGATTCCCGGGGCCTCCTGGTGAAAGGCCAGCTGGCCCGAGCGGAGAGCTGGCCCACGCAGAGCGCTGGCCCACACCAGAGTGCTGGCCCACACAGGAGTGCTGGATCGCACAGGAGAGCTGGCCTATGCAGGAGAGCTGGCGCAGCAAGATGACACAACAAAAAGAGACACAGTGGAGAGAAAATAAGAGATGCAGCAGACCAGGAAGCTGAGGTGGCGCAAGAGATTGAGTGTCTCTCTCCCACTCTGGAAGGACCCGGGATCAGTTCCCGGTGCCACCTAAAGAGAAGACAAGTAGACACAGAAGAACACACAGAAAGGAGACAGAGAATGCAAAACAATGATGGGTAGAGAGAATAATAAATAAAAATAAGAAATCTTTTTTAAAAAGCCAGTCTCAAAGATTATATACCTTATGACCCCATTTATGTAACATTCTTGAAATAACAAAATTATAGAGATAGATTAGTGGTTGCCAGGGGTTAGGGAACAAGGGAATGGCTATAAAAGGGTAGCACAAGGAGCCTTGTGGTGAAGAAACAATTCTGTATCTTGATTATGTGTATCTACACATGTGATAAAATTGCACAGACGGAACATGCACACAAATATGGGCATGTAAAATTGGTGAAATCTGAATAAGTTCTGTGGATTCTAACAATGTCAATTTCCAAGTTTTGATATTGGATAGTTATATAAGATGATACCATTGGAGGAAATTGGGTGACGGGTACATGAGACCTTTCTGTGTATGTGTTTTTGCAACTTTTTATGAATCTCTAATTATTTCAAAATAAAAATGGAAACAAAAACATAAAAATAATAAATAGAAGCTCTGAACAAAATTTCCATTGCATACATTAGTTTTTTGATAGACATATATAAACAGGGAGCCCTATGGCATTACACATGATGCACAGAGAGTGAATTTTGGGATTAAAAATGTAGCCCAAAGGACTGTGTCTTTGGCTTAGTCTGTTAACACAGATGGAATAGATTTTATAATAAAAATTTGGCTCTCCAAAATAATAATTAAACTTTAACTCCAAATACTTTTACTACTCTCTTAAAAATCCAAGAGGGTTTCCCAGAATGGCTGTTAAAGATCATACAAACTTATCCACATTTTCAGAGAATAAAATGAAGCATAACATTTCTCACTATATGCATACTATATGCTACAGAATTTCTGCTATCCCAGAAATTCCTTATTCTTCACAATTACCTGTGTTTCTTTCCCTTTCCATTTGATCCTCATCATAATCTTATGAAGTATGTGGAGGAAAACACAGAAGCAGAGAAATCTTAGGCTGACAATACTGTTTGTCTCTGAACTGCCAAGATTGTCACACATACCCAGTCACTGCACACAAGTGAATCTCAGCTCTGCAATGTATGATCCATGCGATCCAAGCCAATCACGTAAGCCCTCTGTGCCACAGGTTCTGTAAATTAGGGGTAATAATAACCAAAAAAAGTACTTTGAAGGTCAAATAAGTTAATATATATAAGTCATTTAGATCAGAGGTCAGAAAATTACCTCCTCTGGCCAAATCCAGTCCATTGCCTGTTTTGGGAAATAAAGTTTTATTGGAACATGGCCACACTCATTCCTTTATGTATTTTCTGTGGCTGCTTTTGCACTACAATGGCAAAGCTGAGTAGTTTCAATAGAGACCGTATGGCCCACAAAGCCAAAAATATTTGCTATCTGGTCCCTTATCTAGAAAAAGGTTGCCAACCCCTGATTTAGATGAATACCTGGTAAAAACTAAGTGTTGACTATTGCTAATGTTATTGACGTTTACCTACCCATTGAAGGCCTGGCCACTGTTCATCTTCAAATGGTTTATACTTCAGTCATAATTCCCAAGCTTCTTATTCAGAAAATTCTTAAAATTGGCCATGTAGCCTGATAGAATAAGGTTTCTACTTTCAGAGAAAACCACAAGGTCACTTTAATTAATCAAGTATAGCTAATCTATCAAAAATGCCTTAGTTTTTGCCCTGGTTGCAGTATGGCTTTTTCAGGTCAGATAAGTAAACAAATGTATTTGCTAAGAAATTCCAAGGCAAATGGACTGATTTTTCTCCTCTACTTGGTCATTATGGTCAATGTTCTCTGGGGGTTGGAAAGATTATAATCTAAAAGGCCCTGCTATTTCTGGAGGTCAAGTCTAAAGATGAGGAAGAATAAAGAGAGGAGTCGTAAACTAATCTGGATTAGCAAAAAATAGAAAACAAAATAAAAATAATAATCCTTTCACGGATCCGGGTAAAACTCCTTGATTGATTGGTTTCAGCCCAAACTTCCAGGTTAAAACACAAATCAGATTGTGTTTCTCCCCTGACTAAAATCTTCCAAAAACTTCTCATTTTAGCATAAAATCCAATTCCATGATCCTACTCTATCTGCTTCTCTGACTGACCTGCCACCATTCTCCCTGTTCTCAGCAGGGCCAGCTGCACAGGCCTTCCTTTGTTCTTAGCACTTGCCAAGCACACGCCTGCCTTAGAGCTTCTGCACTGCCTTTCTTCTTTTTCTGCCTGCCTGAACATTGTGTCCTCACCTCGTCATAGAGCTGGTTCCTGCTCATCTCGGTCTCGGCTCAAATGGTTCTGAGAGCCCTTCCCCAACTACTTTCTCTCAAGATCACCCACTTACATTATTCATCACATCCTCCTGTTCTATTTCATCTGTCACCCTCATTGCTAACTGAAGTTTTATTTTCTTACTTGCTAATTGTCTGAACCCCTCCACTGGAATGTTAGGTCTGGGAAAGCACGGAATTTCACCAAGATCTAGTAGGTTCTTAACAAGTCGGTGTTGAATGAATGAATTAGGAATGAATGAATAACCAGCAAGGTTTTTATCCCAGCACTAAAAAATAATGTCTGAAGTAGGAAATGAGAAATCTTTGGGGAACGTTAATTCAGGTCAAGGAACAGTACATAGATGGAGTGCAATAAGGTGACAGAAAGACTGAACAATAGAACTCTTCAGAATATGCTTTTGAAATGCCTTCTCCTACATGCCTCCTATCTTCTACCATTCCAGGCAACATGTGGAAGGTCTGTAGAGATGTGTTTTAACTAGCAATTACATTCATCCTTATTCATCAACCTACTTTTAAGACAAACAGACAAATGGAATTCCCGTGAGTGCTGAGTTCACCTAAGGCCTGAGGGAAATGTTTCCCTTTGGTATCTCTGGAATCATGGTTTTAAAAAAAATCATTTTCTTTTTTTCAGAAAAGCAAAAATCACTTAAAATATTCTTTGAACTCTTTGTTTGTGGTTCCATTTCCAGTCTCTTAAAATACATGAAAAGTTCACTGGGGTGCTAAGGCTGATGTGAAAACAGGCATCGGAGGAACCTCTCCTAGGATCAAACCTGTAGTTCATTTGGAAACATACAGAATATTATTATCGAAAATGCATTTAAATTTGCATACAATGCAATATGTACACAAATGATACATGTGAAAGTTTCTAGATTAACCTTAGTAATAAAAAGAAGGGCAAATTCATATAATTCGTTGTGAATTTAGAGAAAAACTACATATAATATATGAAACATTTAGATGAAAGAAAAGTTTAGCCTGATTACAAACCACATGATTTAAATCTAGAAGTTTTAAATGTCAAAGAAAATATATGAAATAATTACAGTCTTGACCAGTCTTTAATAGTCTTCATGTAAATTGTTTACTGTCTATATGGACAAATCTAGGAAACATAAACTTTAGTTAGAATTCAGAATTTCACATAGACACAGATTTGAGTGAGAATTTCAAAGTGGGGCAGTTGAGAAGTAAGTCTTCCAGTAGGATTATATTTTCATTGAACTGAAAGTAAATTGGGTCCCAGACCAGCAGAGGCAGCAGCCGGAGCAGCCGCAGCCTGCGCCCTCTCCCGCCCCGGGGTCTCTTTACCCCTTCCTCCTCCTCCGCCGCCGCGCCCCCCCCCCCCCCCCCCCGTCCTCCTCCGCCCGCCCGCGGGGCCCCCCTTGCCTTCCCGCCCTCCCCTATTGTTCCGCCCCCGGCTTCCCGCCCTTCCCCTTCCCGCCCGCTCCCCTTTTCCCCACAGTCGCCTCGCGCCTGCAGTGACCAAAGACTTGACCACTCAAAGTCCAGCTCCCCAGAACACTGCTCGACATGGACACCGGTGTGATTGAAGGTGGATTAAATGTCACTCTCACCATCCGGCTATTTATGCATGGAAAGGAAGTTGGCAGTATCATCGGGAAGAAAGGAGAATCAGTTAAGAAGATGCGCAAGGAAAGTGGTGCACGTATCAACATTTCAGAAGGGAATTGTCCTGAGAGAATCATCACTTTGGCTGGACCCACTGATGCCATCTTTAAAGCCTTTGCTATGATCATTGACAAACTGGAAGAGGACATCAGCAGCTCTATGACTAATAGCACAGCTGCCAGTAGACCCCCAGTCACCCTGAGGTTGGTGGTCCCTGCTAGTCAGTGTGGCTCTCTCATTGGAAAAGGTGGTTGTAAGATCAAGGAAATACGAGAGAGTACAGGGGCTCAGGTCCAGGTGGCAGGGGATATGCTCCCCAACTCAACCGAGCGGGGCCATCACTATCGCTGGCATTCCGCAATCCATCATTGAGTGTGTCAAACAGATCTGCGTGGTCATGTTGGAGTCCCCCCCGAAGGGCGTGACCATCCCGTACCAGCCCAAGCCGTCCAGTTCTCCAGTCATCTTTGCAGGTGGTCAGGACAGGTACAGCACAGGCAGCGACAGTGCGAGCTTTCCCCACACCACCCCGTCCATGTGCCTCAACCCTGACCTGGAGGGATCACCTCTAGAGGCTTATACCACTCAAGGACAGTATGCCATTCCACAGCCAGATTTGACCAAGCTGCACCAGTTGGCGATGCAACAGTCTCATTTTCCTATGACACACGGCAACACTGTATTCAGTGGCATTGAATCCAGCTCTCCAGAGGTGAAAGGCTATTGGGCAGGTTTGGATGCATCTGCTCAGACTACTTCTCATGAACTCACCATTCCAAATGATTTGATTGGCTGCATAATCGGGCGTCAAGGCGCCAAAATCAATGAGATCCGTCAGATGTCTGGGGCGCAGATCAAAATTGCGAACCCAGTGGAAGGATCTACTGATAGGCAGGTTACCATCACTGGATCTGCTGCCAGCATTAGTCTGGCTCAGTATCTAATCAATGTCAGGCTTTCCTCGGAGACGGGTGGCATGGGGAGCAGCTAGAACAATGCAGATTCATCCATAATCCCTTTCTGCTGTTCACCACCACCCATGATCCATCTGTGTAGTTTCTGAACAGTCAGCGATTCCAGGTTTTAAATAGTTTGTAAATTTTCAGTTTCTACACACTTTATCATCCACTCGTGATTTTTTAATTAAAGCGTTTTAATTCCTTTCTCTGTTCAGCTGTTAATGCTGAGATCTATATTTAGTTTTATAAGCTTCTCCCTGTTTTTTGTTTTGTGGTGTGTTTTTTTGTTTGTTTGTTTTTTGTTTTTGTTTTTGTTTTTGTTTTTTGGCTCATGAATTTTTTTTTTTGTTTGTCATGGAAATGTAAGAGTGGAATATTAATACATTTCAGTTTAGTTCTGTAATGTCAGGAATTTTTCAAAAAAAATTAAAAGATGGACTGGAGCTTTTTCTTTGTGAATAGAAACTGGATGCCACAGTGGAAAAAAAAAAAAAAAAGAAAGTAAATTGGGCCCAGATTTTATCAAAGCAAATTAAATATTGGAAATTTATGCAACATAATGCATTTTTCAAATGGAGTTTATAAATAAAATAGGTTTTTTTTTTAATCTATTTGGTGGATTAGGCAGATTAGTCTTTCACGGGATGACACATTTTGTTTTTCACAGAAAGCATATCCTGAGACAAATCTCTGAAGGACAAAACAGAAGTACGGGAAGGATTGGGGTCTTCTTGGCTGGCAACTCAGTACATGCTGGATGTCGGACACTGTGTGGAAGGCTTTGTACATCTGATCTCATTTAAACCATACAACTAGGGGAGCAGGTGTAGCATAATGGTTGAGCGCCCTCTTCGTTCAATCCCTGGTACCTCCTAAAAATAAATAATGTGCCGCACAAATAACCATACCAGCAGGTCAGTGAGGAAACAAAGCTCAGAGAGTTCAACGATGTACCTCAGGTTCACACAGCTAGTGCAGTCAGAGGAAGAACCTAGAGTCAAGTTGAGATCTGACTCCAGAGCCCACTAGCACTCAACCACCTCACTGGGGCCTCTCACAATTGAGAAATGTCAATTAAATTTGAATCTGACAAGAAGATGGTGTGGTCCGTTTGGCTGTTTTCCTAAAACCAATTGCTCAGATCCACTGGACAAACTCTAGGTCATCTGAAGGGCTCATTTTGATCAGTTAATGCCCGGCAGAGATACTTAACTTCTGTTTTTCACTCTAAGGTTTAATACAATTGAGCCATTGCCATTGAAGAAGGCTTTCGGGATCATGGGCACTGTGAAGGGAGGGCTTTGGGGGACAGTTACAAGACACTTACAATGAAGATTCTTTTCATTTAAAGTTATGAAATATTTCAAATAAACAAAAAATAATATAAAATAAAATAACAGGTGCCCATGTATCCACCTCTAAGATGAAGCAGATGCTAATTGTTGGGGCAGGGGTAGAGGTATATTTCTATCCACTCCTGAGATTTCCTTTTCTGTGCAGGGAGCTCAACTATTGACATACTCCTGGATTCTTGCTGATGTCTCAGTTACTCCTGCTTATGGGCAGTGGGGATTCCTTTCTGAATGGCAAGTTTGGAAACACGATCTACTTATGCTGAATGCTATCCCGTGCTCCCATCTTCCCTTTTTTATTAATTAATTAATTAATTTTAGTTTATTTATTATTTTTTACTTTTTATTTTGAAATACTTTCAAATTTAAAGGACAGTTACAAAAATAATACAAATCCCATTCAGAGAATGCCAAAATATCCCTACCTCCCCAGATATGCAATCTACCAATTTTAACATTTTGCTACATTTGCTATATCATTCTATGTATTGATTCATTTTCTGAACACTTGAGTGTAGATTGTATATATCATATTCTTTGAACACTTAATATGCCATGTATATTTCCTAAGAAAAAGGACATTCAATTATGTAACCACTTTGGCCCAGAAATGACTCGTATTACTTCCACTTACCTTCCCTCAGTGAGAACCAGTGCTCCTAAATGCAAACCACCTAGGAAATATAGATGGTAATTGGGCAGCCTCATCATAGAAACTACTCTACCTATGGAAGGGGAACATAAAATTTTAGAGGACAGTTGACTATCTCTGCCACAACACCTAAAAGTGGTATTACTGGTTCTTTTTTTTTTTTTTTTTTTGGCTTTTATAAAGGGTATTTATTCAGGGTAGAAACTTACATTTACTACGCCATTTAGAATAGACTGGTTCTTTTAAATAAGAATTGTTTACCCTGAGATTTTATATCCTGGTGTCTTCTTCATACTAAGCATGGTGTTATAGGCTTGTGGGTTTGGTAGCCACAGAAATATATAGAATAACTACTAGCTTCTATCTCACCATAGTATATGGTGTTATGATGAATGAAAACCATCATTTTGGCTGTAAATTACTGGCAGTAGGGCAATGTGAGGGCAAGCCAGTGGATTTTGTTCACTGTCATTTTCCTAGATTTTGATGAGACTTTGCCAGAGCCCTCAATTACTACAACGCCCAGCCACCCCACCAGGAAAAATCTGATCAACTTTAAAAGAATGGAACAGAAGAAGATCTGATTGGTTTTACCCAAAAGTTATTCCAACAGAAATTTCAAGGGCAGGGATTAGGGGATTAGGTGTCAGATGTGGGAGGTAGACTAACTCATTCCCTTCTTTCATGTTTGAATTTGCTTTGTGAATGTGTGTGTTTCTAAGTGTGAGAAAGAGAAAGATTCAGTAGTCAGTCCTACTGCCTACTGAGACTATCTACTAAGAATGCAGTTCCAAATTAAGGATTAAAATCCAGTGAAACTGGGTTTACTAATCATTATTTGAAATTAAGGGAAAGGAAAGCCAGATATTACTGACTTTACTCTTGTTGCTTTTTTTAAGGCAGTACTTCTTAACCTGGTTGGGGATACAGACCACCCCATCAAGATCAACTGAGATCACCTTATGAATGTAATTCCCAGGTGGGGGCCACATACCAGGACCAGGAAAAAGAAGCCTCAAACTTGAGCGGAGAGGGATGGGAGGAGCAACAGGGGAGCAGGATATTCCTAGGTATGTAATCACAGAATGGTTTGCTTTAGACAAACATACCCTTATAAAACTATTAAATGTGGTTTTGCGATCATGATTGGTGCCTAGTCCCCTTTTATGACCAGGAGAAAATACAAAGCAATTTAGTTTCATGTGTTCTGTTTGGAGCAAAGTCCTCTGAACTGCATAGGACCATCTTGCCAGTTAATGCATTTAGCATTAAAATGTCTCTGACCAACCTGAACTATACCTGACCCAGAGCTCCCTTTCTTTCACATCCTCACCTAAAGGGTAGCCTAGGAGACCACTGGGGGAGGGGAGTGGCAATATTATCCCTTGATGATTCTGATATGAATCCCAACCCACACTCACTCGCTTACTCCATCATCGTCGGGGAATATGAGTACTAAATCAAAGTTCTAACTAGCAGCCAATGTGTGTCATTATAATCTTCCACTCAAGAGGAAAATTAAATGAAACCAAAAGAAAAATTTGCCAACATCTTCCTAACATACTTAAAGGAAGATTTCCATAACAATTTTAATAATTTGTGATCTTTGCATAATACTGCTGAGACACACCTGGGGCATAAATGGACACTTTATGGAGTGATACTTTCCAAAGATCCCTGAGGGTTTTAACTTCAGTTTTTGCTTTTCTTACAAATTCACTAAGTTGTCTAAACAAAAGGAAATTCATGACATAGCTCAAGGCTAAGAGACCAGGGAACAAGCTAAGGGATGGAAATAATGACCTGGTTTCACTAGCTGTTACAGGAAAAGAACTGATTTATAGGTCACTGTTTTTCCTACCAGAAGTGTCTGACTAAATTAGGTTACAGCCTGCAGGTCCTTCACCTGTCTCTCGTATAAATAAAATTTCCCAAGAGTGCCTCTCAGCCCTATTCATTGGATGACTAACACAAAGTCATTTGAATTGTATAAATTATTATAATTATTTTTCAGGATAGACTTAGTTCCTTCAAATGGGTCTGATATGAAAATTTGATAAAGGCCAAAGGTGAGACATAAAATGATCTCTAAAAGGATCCTTCTATGTCTAAGATTCCAGAATGCTATGATTCTAGGATATGGGATAGAAATTAATGAGATATATTCCACATAAATGAGCAGATCTAGGATTAGAAGCTATGACATAATTTGAGGACAATTCAAAATTTATTTTTTGACCACATGTATATTTTAGGGTTCTTGGTTTCAAATAACAAAACCCATTCTGGCAAGCTTAAGCAATATAGGACTTTTATTAAAGGAATTACGCTCTCATTGAGGGGTCAGAACATCAGCCATGGATGCTATAAGACCAGGAGCAAGTTACCTTCATCTCTGGAAGATGCTCTCTCTCCCTTTACCTAACATGTTGGATTCTGTGAGGTATCTCACTCATCTCTACATGGAGTTCAAGTAAGGCCAATTGGTGGAGCCTGGACCCTATCTCCACAAATTGAAGAGGTAAAAAGAGTTTCTGAGTTCTTTGGAAAGGCAAAAACTCAGAAATTAGGACAGTCTCCAAATATAAGACAAAAATAAGTTTTGGGTGGCCAAAAGACATGACAGTTGCCCACTTCAGTGAAGTAGTATGATCTCAGCTTCTCTAGTTGCCTGGAGAGGCCTGGTCACACCTAATGCCCCATGGAGCAGACCCTTGACCATGGGAGATAGGGAATGGGAGAGAGCTGGCAGGTATTCCTTTCCCTTCCTGTCTCCTGATGGGCTGTCCTGAGATGTAAGAGCTCATTTGGTCTCATTGAACATATCCCCATAAGAGGGAGAATTAACTATACTTGCTACTAACTAGTGGCTGATTCAAACCTCTTTCACTTTGCCCCAGCCTCACTCCCCTTTTCCCCCACTCTTGCTTTTCTGGAGTTGTACTTCCCAAAAAAGTGGAAGCACATAAGCTTTGCCCTAAGACTCTGGTTTCTAAGGGAACCCAGTCTACATGAGCATCGTATTGTAGATGCAAGGTATACTTACCAGGCCCTTTGCTTGATCTCTCTGACCAGCTTCAATTATTTTCCCTAGAAAACTAATAATAAAGTTCATGCCAATTTATAAGCCTGCATTTGGCTTAACTGTCACTCATGCTGAAAACCTTCTACTACCTCTAATTTCTTTTTGCCTGATGTGCAAAGAAAGAATATTCATTGGGGGATTGGTATGTGAAGGTGGGGGTGGAGGAGTCTATTAGATTCACCCAGAGTCTCCTAGCTTCTATTCAGCTGCTTCGTTCTTTGCTATAGCCATGCTGAATTTCTTGTAATCCCCTAAACAAGTTATGGTGCCTTATTTCTCTGTGCCTTTCTTTGGGTTATTTTCTCTTCTAAGATGCCATTTGCCATTGTTTTAGTAGTACAATTAACTGCTTCTTGTCTTTGAAACTAAGCTTGGGTATCACCTCCTTAAGCAAGTCCCCCTGAGGACCCCCTACCACAACTCTAATTTATGTCAAACTGTGTCTTTCTATAATACCCTGTGCATCATATTTACATGGGCCTCACTGGAATTGAACTCTTGGTCTAATGGCCTATCTTCGCTAAGAAGTGGAAAGTTTCTTGAGGGCACGGACAACGTCTCATTTGACGTCGTAGCCCTAGAATCAAGCATTGAAACTGGCACATAATGATCAAACAATAATACGTTATTGAATGAATGAATGAATGAATAATGTTTGTGTGGAATAACTGACTGAACCAACTGAATAGTTTCAATCAGGGTCCCTATGCCACGTTGTGGCAGTGCCTGGAAAAATCCCCTAAACCAGCCTTTCTCTGGGTGGAAGTGCCACACCACTCTTCCACCCACCTGTGAGATACAGTCAGTAACTGCACTGTGTCATCCCAGTTGAAAAATCTCTTTAATTCCCCTAAAGGAAGAAAACTTGAAAGGGACGTGTCATATTTTTTTGTTGGTTCATGAGGGAGTGAGGATGATAAAAAAAAATTTTTGAATATCTACTCACAAAAACAAGTAAAGTATAATTTCACCTAGGATTCACCTCATAAATGACTAGGAGTTTTGCCATTCCCAGTGGACAAAAAGGGTTGTTATGGAGAGCCGTCTTACTCTTCCTATGTTTGCCCCCTCTGTCCCTGATGTCTAAAGTTAGTCTTCATTTCAAATACTTGTCCAAATATGCCCTAACTTTTGGTTTATAAAATATGTGCTTATTCATTTATCCATGCATCCAGTTAACAAATATTTATTGATGCCTTTGATGGGCCTGTTCTAGGAATAAGGCTGTAGCAATGAACAGAACAAAGATCATCTCACGTGGTGCTTGCATTCCAGTGAGGGAGGAGTACAAAGATTGTAATCTGTATTCAGTAAGTCTTTCCTTCAACAAATATTTATTAAGTGCTAATAATTGGCTCAGTGCTAGATGGTGGAGATACAGGGATGCCCCGTGGAGGATGCTCTCTAGAGGAGAAAAAGGATTTAATCAAATCATCACACAAATAGATAATAACAAACGGTGATAAGTGTTAGGAAGGAAAAGTCCTGAGTTCTGCAGGATCAGGGCTAAGAAAATAAAGGAGGGGTTAGAAGCTCATTCATTCTAGATAGAGCCACCAACATACACAAAGGGATACCTGCACGTTCGGTTTGCTGAAAGAAGCCCAGGGGACCTGAAGAACCAGGAGAGAAGGAGAGTGAAGCAGGAAAGGTGGTCAGAAGCCAGATCATGCAGGATTTTGTAGGTCATTTAAGGAGTCTGGTCATATCACACATATTAGGGAATGATGGATCACAGAAGATGGAATGAGGTTGTTGGTAAAAAATTAGTTCATGAGCTTCTAAGTTTCTAGTCCCTATTCTTTCGGCTAACATTTTATTGGATGTAGTTGAGGGTTTTGTTTTTTTTTAACTATTTATATTATAGAAATTGGTAATTTAAAAAAAAACTATTGTAACAATTTTCGCTAAAAAGAATTTTTAGATGTACTATAAAATGTCAGAAATCGAATCTATTTAGAAGACTAAAGGTGTGTCGGCTATATTTGAGAGTCTGAACATGAGCGGAAATTTTTATGTTTTTTATTGTGTCAGTGGTTCAACTGGTATGCTCCTTCCTACCCCTATTACTGGCATATCATAACAAGAACATTCTAATTTTCATGCATAAATAATGAAATGATTTTTCTTTTTCGAATCAAATACAGCCTCTATTCTGTGGCTGACTGTTTCTCAGGTGACATCTGGTGGACAAAAACTAAAATGCAGTTTCACATAGTTGAAAGGTGAGGCGCTCAAATTCCATGGGTAGGAATTTGAGTTGAATTTATTGAAGATCAATTTTGCTTGTACATTTGGCCTTCTATTATTCACAGTAAGTAGACTTTATGGCATAAGATGTGATAGAGAGAACTCTAGAGTGGGATTTGGCAGGCTTTCTGTCCTACTCAAATGCCTGGCTTCATTAAACAATTAACGACTGGATTTTGTCATTGCTTCCAAAGTGAAGAAACAGGTTACCCATAGTAGAACAAGAATCAGCTTGATATCACACTTCTCAGTGGCAAACTGGATAGAAAAGACAATGGAACAATATCTTCAAAGTTCTGAGGGAAATTTCCTTTATATCTCGAGTTCTCTAGTGAGCCAAACTCTCCTTTAAGTGTGAGCAAAATAAAAGCATTTTCAGACTTGCCTGGGTATGAAAATCAACCTTCTACTAGTCCTCTTGAAAAAGCTACTAATTGGGGAGAGCCCGGGCGGGAGCGGGCGGCCGGGCGCCGAGCAGCTGAGCAGGCCCGCGGCGGGTGAGGGGCCGGGCCAGGGCCGGAGCTCGGGCGGCAGAGCTGCCGGGTTCTTCACGAGAGATTTTGGGGTGCTTCTCTGTCCTCTATGTAGTTGATAGTTTGGGTGGTGAAGAGATGGCTGACAGTGTCAAAACCTTTCTCCAGGACCTTGGCAGGGGAATCAAAGACTCCATCTGGGGTATTTGTACCATCTCAAAGCTAGATGCTCGAATCCAGCAAAAGAGAGAAGAGCAGCGTCGGAGAAGAGCAAGTAGTGTCTTGGCCCAGTGGAGAGCCCAGAGCATTGAGCAGAAGCAGGAGAGTGAACCACGTATTGTTAATAGAATTTTCCAGTGCTGTGCTTGGAATGGTGGAGTATTCTGGTTCAGTCTCCTCTTGTTTTATCGAGTGTTTATTCCTGTGCTTCAATCAGTAACAGCACAAATTATTGGTGATCCATCACTACATGGAGATGTTTGGTCTTGGCTGGAATTCTTCCTTACGTCAATTTTCAGTGCTCTTTGGGTGCTCCCCCTGTTTGTGCTTAGCAAAGTTGTCAATGCCATTTGGTGTCAAGATATAGCTGATCTGGCATTTGAGGTGCCAGGGAGGAAGCCTCATCCTTTCCCTAGTGTCAGTAAAATAATTGCTGACATGCTCTTCAACCTTTTGCTGCAGGCTCTTTTCCTCATCCAGGGGATGTTTGTGAGTCTCTTTCCCATCCATCTCGTTGGTCAGCTGGTTAGTCTCTTGCATATGTCGCTTCTCTACTCACTTTACTGCTTCGAATATCGCTGGTTCAATAAAGGAATTGAGATGCACCAGCGGCTGTCAAATATAGAAAGGAACTGGCCTTACTACTTTGGATTTGGTTTGCCCTTGGCTTTTCTCACAGCAATGCAGTCGTCATACATTATCAGCGGCTGCCTCTTCTCTATCTTCTTTCCTTTATTCATTATCAGCGCCAATGAAGCAAAGACCCCTGGCAAAGCATACCTTTTCCAGTTGCACCTCTTCTCCTTGGTGGTCTTCTTAAGCAACAGACTCTTCCATAAGACAGTCTACCTGCAGTCTGCCCTGAGTAGCTCAACCTCTGCAGAAAAGTTCTCTTCACCGCATCCATCGCCTGCCAAACTGAAGGCTGCTGCAGGCCACTGAATCTCCTGCCATCCGAAGAGAGTGGTGGGATTGGAAGGCTGCAGCAGATCTTTTCCCTGTTCGCCTTCTCCTATCCAGGGAAGGCAGGACCTACTCTGCCAAGGGCCCTCTGCATATTCCCTTCTTTCTGAGGAATTGGAATTTTTGTCTCTGGTGCACGTAAGGCAGAATCTCCTGACACCCGTATGTGGATTTTTACCACCACCTTAACTATGTCTGAAAGGACCACAGGTTTTTCTGCAGCTGTTTTCTAGCATTTGCCAGCCCTTGTGCCTGGGCTGATTTGAATACTTGTTTTTCTCCCTGTACCATTTACCCTCCTACCTCCCCGTCCTGCCTTCCACCACCTTAGATGAATGGATTTTGTAAATCTAGCTGTTGTAATTTGTGGATTTGTTATTTTTGTTTTCCTGTGAAGCACATTGGATGTGGGGGTAAAGGAGTTGCTCCTGGTCACTCCCTTTATAGCCATCACTGTCTTGTTTCTTGTAACTCAGGTTAGGTTTGGGTCTCTTGTTTCACTGCAAAAAACAAGCCTGAAGAAATGGGACAGGAGGAAAGACCTCCCGGCCAGATCTGCTGGGTTTTGAGGAGTGATTTCTCTCTTCCCCCTGAAGGGGAAAAAACTTTTTTTCACTGGTACATTTAAAGTTCCCCATGTGTGGGGAGGTACCAATTCTGGACAAGTGCCACTGCAATACAGAATGGTCAGAGAACCTAAACATTTAAACTCTGAGAGGTCTGAAATTTACTGTTGGCCACTGCTGCGTCTGTCTGGTATTTCAAAGGAATATTGGGTGCTGCGAATAGGAACTGAAGGGGTAAACTTATTAAACACATTAAACCTGTGATTGTTTGGCTTTTTCCTGTCATTTTAAGAGACTAAATGTGGGGTATAGGGTGGACAGGGTGTCAAAACAATTGTACAATTTTAAAATACCACAATTAAACATGAGCTGGTTTCCCACAAAAAAAAAAAAAAAAAGAAAAGAAAAAAGAAAAAGCTACTAATTTAAAAAGTCATCTTTATCATATACTAAATACTCATGTTTGCGATTCTGGACTTTACATATTCTATTCCAGTAAACATTTGGTAGAGCATATCCCCCACCACTGCTTTTTTTCCTTCTTGAAATTTTCTGAATATTTCTGTTTGTTTCCTTATAAGCTTTAGAACCAGCTTATCCATTTGAAATTTCTATTTATGTTTGTTATGCTAATAAATTTATTAACATATTCTCTCACATATTCAAAAATATAACAGTGATCAGGCAAACAAAGATCTTGCTAGAATGGAGCTTACATTTCAGTTTATTTTTTAGGTATTTTCTTTTTTACCTCTGTAAATTGAATCTTTACTTCCATTATGTTTTCCAACTGGTTGTTGTTTGTATAGATGAAGATAATGTATTTTTGCACACTAAATTTTGTACCAACCCCTTCAGAGTTATCATATTGTTTGCCAGAGATTTATAATTGAGTCTCTTAGATTTCCCAGGTATACAGTTATATGTAAATAATAATTGTACCTCTCTTCCAATGTTTATACCTCTTATGCCTTTCTTTTGTCTAATTGCATTGCTTAAGCCTCCAGAACTATGTTAAATAATAGTGGTGATTATAACATCCTTGTCTTATTCTTGTTTTAATGAGAATCCATCTTGTATCTCCTCATTGAGCATAATGCTGGCTTTGGGGAAATATCTGTCTTTCGTATTGTAGATGCAAGGTATACTTACCAGGGTCTTTGCTTGAAGATTTTTAAAAATCAAGTGTGCATATTGAAGTATCAAATGTATTTGGAGATAACCATGTAATTTTTTTCTCTTTTAATCTATTTTTATGAGTCAGAATTCAGTTGCACAAAATAAAAAGAGACAATACAAGAAATCAACTGCTAATAAGTAACTGGAGAACTGGAGGAGGAGCAGGTTCTCTAGGAGTAACTCCCCAAACCCTACTGAAGAACCAGCCTACCAAAGGACCTATTACCTCTATTACAGTCAGAAAGTCACGCTCCCATCCTTTAACTCCAACTGGAAACAAGAAGCTGACACCAGCATTCTTAGGTCCAGGAAAACACCTTCTTATCTCTCACTTCTGGATCAAGAAATTGATGTTAGCTCTTTCGGCCATCTTTCTGTGCCGCCACAATGGTGCGCATGAACGTCCTGGCTGATGCTCTCAAGAGCATCAACAATGCGGAGAAGAGAGGCAAACGCCAGGTTCTTATCAGGCCGTGCTCCAAAGTCATCGTCAGGTTTCTAACTGTGATGATGAAGCATGGTTACATTGGCGAATTTGAAATCATTGATGATCACAGAGCTGGGAAAATTGTTGTGTACCTCTCAGGGAGGTTAAACAAGTGTGGGGTGATTAGTCCCAGATTTGATGTGCAACTCAAAGTTCTAGAAAAAATGGCAGAATAATCTGCTCCCATCCCGTCAGTTTGGTTTCATTGTATTGACGACCTCAGCTGGCATCATGGACCACGAGGAAGCAAGGCGAAAACACACAGGAGGAAAAATCCTGGGATTCTTTTTCTAGGGATGTAAAACATACATGCAAATAAAATTCCTCCATGGAAAAAAAAAAAAAAAAGAAAGAAATTGATGTTAGACCTGTCAACTCTAGAATCTCACCATGGCTGACACAATCTACAAAAAATGGATGCCTCAGGCACTACCACTTACCCTATTTTATTGAGTTCTGAAATCAGGTTTCACACAAGTGCATCTGATTGGCAAAACATAAATCACCTTGTCGACTCTAGCTGCAAGGGAAATGAGGACTCTGCTTTCTGGTCTCTGTGGTATAGAATGGCACACTAGAAAGATGCTGAGTGAGCCAACTGACCCTTTATGAATATAGTGAGTAATATCAAATCATTCTTGAAATCTTGAGGAAAAACTGTTTTTCTTTTATTTTTTTTAAAGTGCTGCTAGATTCAGTTTGCTAAAATTTTGGTTAATGTTTTTACATCAATATTCGTAAGTGATTTTTGTCAGTAGTTTTCTTTTTTGTGCTCTTGCTATCAGTTTTTTGTTATAAGCTTACCCTACTTTTATTACTAGAATTTGGAAACTTTCCCCTTTTATCTCTTCTCTGGAACAATTTCTAAATCACTATATAGTCCTTAAAGATTTGGTAAGATTAACCTGTGAAACCATCTGGGCCTGGTGCTCTTTGACAGAATTTTATAGGTCTAGCTCCTCTCATGGCTCATCTTTTCCAGAGTTTTCCTAGTTTTCTCAGTTTGTTCATTTTTCCATAGGAACTTTAGAATCCTTAGTCTACTTTGGGGGGAAATTTGATATTTTTACTGGAATCACATTAAATTTGTTAACTTGGGGAGACCTAACAGATATATGACAGTGTTGTCTGTGAACAAGGTATGCCTTTACCTTCATTCAAGTATACTTTTGCATCTTTCAACACTACACATTTCCTCTTTTAAAAGCCTTTTCCTAAGTTTTAAAAATCTTTTTTTGTTGAATATGTAAATGAGATTTCTCCTTCCTTTATATCTTCCAGCTGGTTATTGTTTGAATATCTATGAAGACAATTGATTTTTATTTGTTAAATTGTTGTATTGTTACTTTAATCAATTCTCTTATTTGTCTTATTTTTAGAATGATTCTGTTAGGGTTTCCATTTATACTATCATATTAGCTGCAAATGGAGTTCATTATCTTTTTCTTTTCAATTATTATGCTAAATGTTCTAGACAGGAAGAAGAAAGAAGACTGTCATAGTTTGGGTTCTACTGGAATCAGACTGTGAGACATGGTGTGAGTATAAAGATTATTTAGAGATGATTCCAGGTAACTACATTGACCTAGAAATTCTACTGAAGATATACTTTGCCAAATATGAAATACTTAGGCATCATTATTTGCAACAGCAGAAGACTGGAGATCACCCAAACATCTATCAGTAGATGACTGGCTGAATAAATTCTAGTACATCTAAACAATGGAGTGTTATGCATCTATATAAAAAGAGCAAGATATCCGTGATATGTTCTGAGGCTATGTTTGGTAACAAGACTTCTCAAAACATACTTTGCCATATAGTTTTTGCTTTACATATATTACAAATATTTTACATCTTTAAAAAAAAAATTAAATCAAGAAGAAAAAAGAAGAAATACTGAAATTGAGCACAAACATGAAATATGTATATTAAATTGATCCCATAACCACACAGAGAAAAGCCTGATTTCAGAAAACTTTTGAAGAAAATACTCTGACTATATAATTGTATATCCTGGACTAAGACCAAAAATAACCCACAAAAAGTCTACAAAACAGTCTACAATTTTGCTCAGTAGGTTTACTGTTAGTGGTAATATTAGTATTGTAATTTGTAACTACATTATTGTTGCAAGATAAAGCATTAAGTAAATATATTGATATTTTAAGAACCCAAGATTTTCATTGTAAGAGAAAAGAAGTTAAAGAAAGAAAACCCTATGATGTTATGTTAGAATTAGAACAAACTGTAAAAAAATGAAACTATATAATAAATATATGTTTCATAGCTCTGACCACTGAAAGGTCCTAGAAGAGAAGACACAGGCAGTTACCTAATCTGCATGTAGTAAAGGCCAGCCTTGGTTTTCTGTTTATGAGATTCTTAACCCTTTTGAGGATTTTCCATCCTCATAAATCATAAACAAAACGAAACACAACAACAATCTTAAACCCTGCAGGCATCTTGCTTATTTTCCCCATAATCACTTATAGTGTCTGTTCCCGTGTTCTGCCTTACAGAGACCACTTAATTCCAATTGTTGATTGCCTAATTTTCTTCTTAGGCTGCATAGGAGCTCAAGTAGTGCTGTATCAACAGGCATCTTCTCAGGCGAGAGATAAGGACATAAGTTACAGGGGTTTTACCTTCTCAATACACCCAAACTACCTACTTCCTCCTATTTCTCAGGGGGAAAAGGAAAATCTTCTCCTTCCAAATCTACCAACCAACCATCTTGTGCTGCAATCTATCTGTGCCTCACTTTAGGCCTTCCCTCTTCTGGTCAGGAAGAGTCTGTGTCCCTTCAAAGGCTGAACCTTCTACTTGTGCCTTGGACTCTTCCCAAACTTACCTTCATGAGGGCTTTGATCCCCTCTCTTTTCTGCAGCATCAAACTATCCCTCTCCGATCGATCATTCCCAACAGTAGTGTACAAACACCCTCTACTAGTTCTCACTTTGAAACACAACACAACAACAAAGATCCTGCTTTGATACTACATCTTCCTCCAGCTACCACATTTCTTAGATCACTAGCACTGCAAACTTCATAAAGAGTTGTCTAAAGACACTATCACTACCTCCTTATCTCCATTCTCTCCAATCCACCCAGCCAGGCTTTTGTCCTTACCACCCCACTGACCATCATTATTTTGTTCTCATCCCACTGGTCCATCCAGGCAGTGGACCACACAGTTGATCATTCTCTCCTTCTCAAAACACTTTCTTCAATAGACTTCTGCTCTTCCTCCTTTCTCACATACCTCTACTTCTCAGTCTCCCCCTCTTCCTCATGTCTTCATCTCTGTTGGGGAGTCCCAGGACTCAGTCCTCAGACTTCAATTTACACTGTCTCTGCGTGATCTCATTCAGTCTCATTTAAAATAACTTCTATATGGGGCTGAAGGCCATATTCACACCTTTAGCTCCAACCTTTCTCCTGGGCTCCAGGAGCTGCCTGTTTAACATCTCTACCAGGACAGTGTCTAGAGACAGACCACCTAAGTTTATACCCCAGCCCCAACCTGTGTGATCCGTGTTTCTTCATCTTATTTGTGCAATAGAGATGATAATAGTACCTACCTCATGAGGTTATTGTTAGGATTAAATGGGAAGGGGGACATAAAGCACTTGGAACAGAGCTGGGACAAAGTAAATGTTCAACAGATACCCTGTTTGTTTACTTGTTTAAATTCCCTACTAGAAGTTATGAGATAAGGAACCTTGTGTGTGTGTGTAACGCTATAATGTATTTCCAAGGCCTAGAACAGTACCTGACATATATAGTTCACTATTAATTGTATGAATGAACCCATTCTTTCAAAGAGGGGAAAGGCTGCATCCAGAAACCGGCTCAAGTATCCCCAGGTTGCCCATGACTTGACTGTAAGAGTCATCCATGACTTTTTCCAACCTCACAACACAGTATTTTGGAGTTTCTTCTCATTGCCAAGGTCCTGGGAGTGGCATCTGTAGCATTCTTGCATTTGGTGCCTGGTAGTGTGGGAAATACTTTTTTTTTTCCTTTGAAAATATGAAATATAGCTTATTCAAGCATATCAGTAATGTTTTTTCATTTAATCTGTTTCACCAGCCTTTAGCAGGAACCTAGAAAGAGAAAATAGTGGCTAAGAGGCGAATAAAATTTAAGGAAAACGCTGCAACACTATGAATTTTCTTGGCGAGCAGTGGGTGGAAATCGGATTTTCCCAAAAGATTACAGTAAAAACTTGCAGGGGAAAAGGAGACGCCCTCGCGCCACCAGGCCCGCCCGGCCCCACCCCACATCCCGGCCCCACCCCACATCCCGGCCCCAC
>JAKSZT010046586.1:20543867-20692644 GCA_026826555.1 Tolypeutes matacus
CACATCCCGGCCCCGCCCCTCCCCGCTCCGCATCTTGGCCCCGCCCCGCCCCGCCCAGCATCCGGGACGAGCCTGGCCGCGGAGGGAACCGCTGCGAGGATCTGGATTGTCGGCACCCGGAACTCGCAGATCCTGGTTGCCGAAGCGGTCCGAGCGGATCGGCGAGGGAAGATGGCCGCCCTGACGACTGTCGTGGTGGCGGCGGCGGCCACCGCGGTAGCCGGGGCTGTGGCGGGGGCGGGCGCGGCCACCGGGACCGGCGTGAGGAGAGCGTCGGCGTCGCAACAGGTAAATCAAGAAAAGGGCCTAGGTGGGGCCAACTGGGCTGCAGGACCGAGAGGCCGGACGAGGGACCCCCCCACACACACCTCTCCCTGAACAGGTGTCCCCCGGAGCCCTCTTAAGCGCGACCTGGGAAGCGGGAGGCGCGGTGTTACCTACCTTTGTTTGGGGCCTTGCATACGCCGGGAGTTGCGCTTTGTTGGCTTGTGTGTTTAACGGCTTTTAAACCGGCATCTCCATGTGGTGGAAAGAGGTTTTGGAGCCGAGGAAGACCTGGATAAAATAGTTATACTCTCGGCGACTCAGTTTCTTCTTTTAACATTGGAACTAATAATATACACCTTCCTGAGTCATGAAATTAGAGATGCCTGGAAAGCCACTGGCACAGTGGGCCCATTAATTGGTGGCTGCTTTATTGCAACAAGTGCTGGGAATACAATGAGGAATAAAATATGGAATGGACGGAGGCAGAGGTGTTTCCACATATTAACTTGGGACCCACCACCTTCTTCACTTCCAGAATCAGAGGGACCCTCAGGAAGAATTATTGATTCCTGTTGCTCTGGCCAAGACCTTGACTCATCGCATTCTTTTAACAGCCTACATCCAAAGCATAGGCAATTCCTTTCTGCTATACCATCAGAATAAATCCAGAATACCAAGCCTTCATTTCTTCCCAGCTGAAATAATTTCTGAGTTGATTTCTGTCCTTCCACCTTTGCCTCCCCGGTGTCTATTCTCAACAACCAGGGTCATTCTCTTCAATAATGACTGTCTTCTGCTCAGAATCCTCCAGGGAATTCTTATCTCACTTATAGAAAAGCAAAAGCCCACCATGGCCTTCAAGGCCTTTGCACTGCCCCCAGCACCTCCTTGACACCTCATCTCCAGTCCTCTGACTCTGCTGCAGCCATAACCCATCTTTGTATAGTCCTTCAGACATGTCAGGCACTCTTAACTTCAGGAGCTTTGCAGTTGCTATTCCCTTTGCTTGGAATGCTCTTCCCCCACGGTCCCAAGTCTTTCTCCATCACCACCTTCAGATCTCTTTGTTCAAATGTTGTCAGTCCAGTCATACTTTCCACAACCTTCCTCTAATATGCTTCATAGATGCTTATTTTCACGTTGAGAGTGCACTAGTGAACACTCCTGTGTGCACAGTTCTCTGTGTTCCGGAACACACACTCACAGCTGTCTCTGGAGTGAGCTTCAGATACTTGTGCTTGTGGTCCTAAACATCCTGTTCCTGCCTTTCCGCACCACCCCACCCCCAGACTCACTTTCAGCTGACGATAGTGGATGCCACATACCTGTCCCCTTTTCTGGTTTTATATATTTTTTCCTATCACTTATTACCAGATGGCATGTTAAATATTTTACTTATCAACATTTTTTATTGTCTTTCTTCCCCGATGAGAATGTAAGCTCCATGAGGGCAGAAATTGTTGGGAGTTTTATTAACTATTGTATTAACAGTGCCAAGAACTGTACCTGGTTAAGTGCCTTCACTAAATAGTTACACATAAGTCTAAACCTGAAGGAAGGCTGTCATGAGCTGAGGACAGGTTTCAACTTTTTCCTTCTCCAAGGAAATGTAGTATCTTTACTTGTATATAGTTCAGGCAACTCTATCTCAGGCAAATTTTCTCACACATTTTTTTTTTAAATATTTATTTATTTATTTTATCTATTTTAAACTCCCCCTTCCCCATTTGCTGTTTTGTGTCCATTCGCTAGGCAATTCTCTGAGTCTGTTTCCTGCCATCTCTTCTCATCCTTCTCCTCCAGTCTTCACCAGGATTCGATCCTGGAGACCTCCGATGTAGGAGAGAGGTGTTCTGCCACCTACGCCACCTCAGTTTCTGGTTTTCAGAGCTCCCGAAGCATCTTGTCTTGTCTCTCCCCTGTTATCATCATGCTGCATGGCTCCCGGGGCCTGGCGGCTCACTGGCACACAGAGCCTGGCAGCCCATGTGCCTTCTATATATATATATTTTATTTTACCGGGAGGTCCCAGGGATCGAACCTAGGTCCCTCCATGTAGCAGACGGAACCACATCCATTTGAGCCACATCTGACCGCACCCACATTTCTCTTTAATTCCCTTTATTATTCTTACTCTGGCCCATGTAGTTCAAGAAAAATTTAAAATATATAAAATATCTTTAAGATATTAAAAAATATATTTTTAAAAGTTTATGACTGCAGTGGCTTAGCCACCCTCCTGGATCCCTCCATGAAACCTTTTTATCTTATCCTAGTTCAAAATGATTTGTTCTCTAAATTCTTATAGCCATGTTTTGCCTCCTGGTTTACATTGCTTACAAGTAGCCTGATATTTTTATTGGTACAAATATTTATCATTCCACTATGGTGATTCTTAGAGGTGCTTGCCCTCTCAGGGATTGGATCAGGACCATCTGTGGAGTGGTTCTCAACTGGAGTGAACTTTGCCTCCCAGAGGACATTTAGCATTGTCTGGAGACATTTTTTACTATCCCAATGGCTGGGGTGTGGTGTGGGGGGTTGGGGGGGTGTAGTAGTACTGACACCTAGTGGGTAGAGGAGGTCAGGGATACTGCTGAACATCCTACAATGCAGAGGAGAGTCCGCCACAGCAAAGAATTATCTGGTTCAAAATGTCAATAGTGTCGAGGTTGAAAAACCCTGTTTTATTCCCTCTCACCTCTTCAGAGAAGGCAGAGTCTCATAGTTGATAGTCATAGCAGTAAATGGGGAGGAATTCCTCAAGTGTGTTTGGGCTTTCAAAAGAGAATGGAATCACTTCTGTACCATATTTTGAGATTCTTTAGGAGTTTAATTATATGTCTTCCATCTTTGTACTGTACCCAACACACCACACACACACACACACACACAAATTCTTATGGCCTAACACTGAACTTGAATATTTGTCATATGATTAAATAATTGAATGTGCGTACTAACTCTGACAATGAAATCAAAGAATGTTTTTTTGAGAAGAGATCATTTTCCTGATGACAACCTCAAGGCATCTGGCTCTTGGCCAAAAACCTATGTGTGACCTTTCAAAGCCCCCCATAGGTAATTACAAAGGCTTTACCTGGCAGGCCTCACATGGGAAACCTGCCCTATCCAAATCAGACTTGGTACACAATCAATGCAACAACAGAAGTTTGCAGTCAAGGACTCAGGTAACCCTGGCGGCTATGCTCTTATGCTTATCTTGTATTTGTAGCACAGGTACCTCTGCTTAGACCTCTTTGTGGTGGATTGGGGGTGGTTTGAAGACACTTTTCTCCATTCTCACTCAGTTCTCAGTACTTTTCTACTCCTAGCCCCTCTCTACCCCCCGGCTCCACAAAACAGTAGGAAGCTTTTGTTCAGGGCTCCCTTGGCAGTGTGATGATCCCCATATCTGTGCTGATCCATCTGACCCTCCCCTCCCCTGGTGCTGTTCTTTGTGGGGAAATCTAATAGTGAGGGAACCAGCTTTTTCTGCCTTTTGCTTTTGCTGTTGCATTGAGTGATTTAGAGACTTGACTGTTACTTTATGTTTTTTCTTGTTGTCTTAACTAGCTACTTTGACACCTGGCAACTCAGCTCAGTTCTTAGCTCAGCACAGCTTTTTTTTTTTTTTTTTAATTGAAGTATATCACTCATATATAAATATATATAAACAATAACTGTATGGTAATAGTTGTGAACTTACAAAGGAAACATGTATGACATCATATAGAGGTCCCATACATAACCCACCACCAACAACTTGCATTGTTGTGAGATATTTGTTACAAAGTATGAAAGGATATTGTCAAAATCTTGCTACTATAGTCCTTTTCTTACATTTGGTGTATTTTTCCCCAAAACCACCCTATTATTATTTTGTAAATATATTTTATGACAGAAGTTGTAAACTTAGAAAACAATCATGCACATGAGCAGAATTCCCAAAGAACAGCCCTCCATCAACACACCACACCGTGGTAGAACATTTATTACAGATTATGAAATAATATCATCTGATTATTACCAGGTCCATAGCATACATTTGGCATACTTTTTCCATACTCCCCCATTATCAGTACAGTACATCTTTGGCATAGATGCATGAATATTACATTATTACCATTAACCACAGTCCATAGGTCACTCCAGTTGAATTTTTCCCATGCTTCTCCACATTCCCACTACCCTGCAATAGTGATGTACGTTTGCTCTAGCTCACAAAGGACACTCTTGCGTCTGTACCATTAACCTCAGCACAACTTTTGACAAACCTCATGACATTATAAGTGTCCACTAACATATCCAAGTTTCCCTTAAACTATTTTGGAGTAATTATCTCTGGGTTTTTAGAACTATTTTATGTTGTCAGTTTCTACAAACTCCTGGGGGTAAAAAATTCCATAAATTTTCCACTCATTATCAAAAGTAATTCTGTATACTATTTATGCTTTTTACTCTTTGTATGCATGTGTATGTGTGAGTGTGTGTGTGTGTGTATATACACACTTTTTTTTTTTTTTTTAAGAAGTACCAGGGATTGAACCTGGGACCTCGTACATGCAAACCACGCACTTAACCACTGAGCTACACCCACTACCCTGTTTGTTAATTATTTGTTCATATCTTTCAAGCCATTATCTTTCAAGACTGAAGACTAGTAGTCTCTTTGCTCTGCTCTCAAATGCCATTTCCCTCTTGATCTCAACCCACCATTCTCTTGATAATTTTTATTGTTGAATTATGAATTTCTTAAAGTAATTCTAACAGCTTCACACTACTAAATGTATGGGTTCTGTATAAGAATAAGCCTGTGTATTATGTTTTGTGTCTAGTGACCTTCCTTCTGATGCCTTGAATTTTATGGCCTTTGGCTGCCTGGAGTATTCCTTCTGCAATAATTACATTTCTTCTGTAACTTTGAGTGATTTCTCAAGACATATTCCTCTAGAAGTCCATGCAAATGCATAGGACTCTGTGTATGCCCAGGTGTGATAGGCTGAATAATACTTTCCACCACCACCACCAAAAGATGTCCATGTCCTAATCTCTGGAACCTCTAATATGTTGCCTTAGTGGTAAAGGGGACTTTGCAGTGTGATTAAGTTAAGGATCATGGGATGGAGACATTATCTTGGATTATCCAGGTGTGCCTTTGTAATCACAAGTGTCCTCATAAGAGGAAGGCAGGAGGATCAAAGTCAGTAGTAGGGGTATGATGACAGAAGCAAGAAGTTGGGTGTTGTGAAGAGACCATGAGCCAAGAAAAGCAGGTGACTTCTAGAAACTGAAAAAAAGTCAAGGAACTGTATTCTTCTCTGAAGCTCCTTGGTTTTAGTCTTCTGACATTTAGAACTATAAAAGAAAAAAATGTGTTGTTTAAGCCACTAAGTTTAGGATAAACTAAGTTGTGTAAATTTGTTACAGAAGCAATAGGAAACATATATCAGGAAAAGACCTGAGAAGGCACTAAGCTTGTGGCTTACCATGAGGCTCTGCACAAACAGGAAATGAAAGCTAAGGCAGAATTGTAAGCTGCCCACCAGAGTATTGAAGGCATGCCACAATGTGAAAACAGACTCCCCCAGCAAAGGCTAGGAGACTTATTATTTCAAGGCATTTGAGGAAATCTATGACCAATCATTAGCTGGCCACTAAGCTAACCAAGAAGAGATTTCAGTGGCCATACATAAAGAATACAGAAGTTATGGAATTAGCACAGGAAAAATGACTAAAAGAACAAAGTAACAACAAACAGCAACAACAACAAACTCTGGGAGGGGAGAATTTCACTTCCAGAACTACCACATATTATTATTGTAAATATCCAGTTTTTAATTAACAATTACAAGATATGCAAAGAAACAATAAAGTATGGCATATACACAGGAATAAAAAACTAATTGATAGAAACTCTCCCTGGGAAGAATAGCTCTTAGATATTATGATGGTTTGATGCTTGATGGCCCCTGGAAAATCATGTCCTTAAAGCTAATCCATTCCTGTGGGTGTAAACCTAATGTAAGTAGGACATTTTGATTAGGTTGCTTCAGTTAAGGGCCTTTTGGTTAGGTTACTTCAGTAAGGCCAGACCCAGTGTGGGTCTTTATTCTCTTACTGGAGTCCTTTATAAGAGAATGAAATTCAGATGAAAAGAGAAACCCAGAAACAAGAAGCTAAAAAACAAAACTTGGAGATAAGGGAGAGACCAGGAGATGCCACCATGTATCTTGCCATATGTCAGAGGAGTCCATGATCACTGGCAGCTGGTCTTTGAGGAGAAAGCATCACCTGATGATGCCTTGATTTGGATACTTTCACAGCCTCAGAAATGTATGCTTGCAAGTTAATAAATTTCCATTGTAAATGCCAACCCATTTCTGGTGTATTGCATTTTGGCAGCCTAGCAAACTAAAACAGATATATTAGAAAAAGTAATTTAATCAAATATTTTAAAAATGTTCAGAGAACTAAAGGGAATTATGAGAAAGTCTTACCAAATTGAGAATTTCTATAAAGAAATAGGAATTATTTTTTTTAATGTACATTAATACAAATGAAAAATTCATTAGAGGTTTTCAACAACAAATTTGAGCTGGCAGAACAAAGAACAGCAAATTTAAAGACGTGTCAATTGAGAGTATCCACACTGAGGAACAGAAAGAAAAAAGAATGAAGAAAAATTAACAGAGCCTCGGACACCTTTGGGATACCATCAAGTGTACCAATATTTGCATAATGAGAGTCCAGGAGGAGAGGAGAAAGAAAAAGGGACAGAAAGAATATTTGAAGAAATAATGGCTCCAGACTCCCCAAATTTGATATGAATCAGTCTATATACTGTTGGAGCACAACAAATTCCAAGTAGGATAAACACAAGAGATCTACACCTAGGTACATCATATGTAAACCGTCAAAAGACGAAGACAGAAGATCTTGAAAGCACCAGGAGAGAAGAAACTCATCACATACAAGAGATCCTCAACAAAATTAACAGCTGATTATTATTCAGAAGCCATAGAGGCCAAAAGGCAGTGGGATGGCATATTCAAAGTACTGAAAGGAAGACTGTCAACCAGGAATTCTATATCCAGCAATACTATCATTCAAAAAAATGAGGGAAAAATTACATCCCCAGATAAACAAAAATGAAGAGAATCCAGTGCTAGCAGACCTGCTTTACAAGAATTCCTAAAGAGAGTTATTTAAGCTGAATTTAAAGGACACTAGACAGTAACTCAAATCTGTATGATTAAAAAGCACTGATAAAGATACATACATAGATAAAAATAAAAATCAGTATAAACATTGTTTGTTTGTAATAAATCCCCCCCTCCCCCCATAAAACAGGAGGGAACACTCTCAACTCATTCTATGAGGCCAGTGTTACCCTAATACCAAAATCATATAAAAACACAAGGAAAAAAAAAAACTACAGGTGAATATTCCTTATGAATAAAGACATAAAAGTCCCTAACAAAATTCTAGCAAACCACATCCAACAGTATTTTTATTTTATTTATTTATTTATTTTTGTCTTAGTTTTCTTTTTTTTTTCTTTTACTGGGAGGTCCCAGGGATCGAACCCAGGTCCCTCCATATGGGAGATGGACACCCAGCCATTTGAGCCACATCCGCCCCTGCAACAGTATTTTGAAAGGACTATACTCTTGGGATTTAGCCTAGACATGCAAGATTGGTTCAGCATGTGAAAATCAATATAATAAAACATTTTAATAGAATAAATGACAAAAATCACATGATCATTTCAATTAAGCACAGATAAAACAATTAACAAAATCCAACACCCTTGCATCATTAAAAAAAAAAAAAAATGACTTAAACTAGGACTAGAAGGGAACATCCTCTACCTGATAAAGACATCTAAGAAAAGCCCACTGGTAACATTGTACTTGATGATCAAAGACTGAAAGCTTTTCCTTCTAAGATTAGGACCAAGCCAAGAATGTCTGCTCTTACCACTTCTATTCAATGGAGGATCTAGCCAGAGCAATTAGACAAAAAAATGAAGTAAGGAAGGAAGGGAGAATAGGAGGAAGAGACAGAAGGGCAGAGAGAGAAAGAAAGGGAGGGGGGGAAGGAGGGAGGAAGGAAGGGAGGAAGGGCATCCAGATTGGAAAGGAAGAAGTAAAACTCTATTCACAAGTGACATGATCTTATATATAGAAAATCCTAAGGAATCCACAGACATACTATTATAGCTAATTAACAAGTTCAGCAAGATTGCAGAATACAGATTGGTATACAAAAATCAGTAGGTTTTTCTATACACTATCAACGAACAATTTGAAATGAAATTTTTAAAAAATCCATTTACAAAAGCGTGAAAAAGAATTAAACACATAGAAATAAATTTTATAAAAGGATTGGAAAACAATATTAAGATGGCAATACTTCCTAAATTGACTTACAGATTCATTATAATCCCAGTTGAAATCCCATCTGCCTTTTTTGCAGAAATAGACAAGCTGATCCTTAAAAGCATCTAGAAGCAAGGGACAGTGAACAAAGTTGGAGACTTACACTCCCCCTCCCCCCGAGATGGCTCCCTCATCTGTTTTGCTCGTTGTTTTTGCTTGTTGCCTGCTCAATATTTTTTTTCGCTTGTTGTCTGTTCATTTCTTCTTTAGGAGGCACCAGGAACCGAACCCGGGACCTCCTGTGTGGGAGGCAGGTACCCAACTGCTTGAGCCACACCCTCTCCCTGCTTGTTTTGTTTTTGCTTGATGTCTGCTCGTTTTTGTTTTTGCTCGTTGTCTGCTCATTTTTTTGTTTGTTTTTGCTTGATGTCTGCTCATTGTTTGTCTTCTTTAGGAGGCACCGGGAATTGAACGCAGGACCTCCCATGTGGGAGGTGGGCACCCAACTGCTTGAGCCACATCCACTCCTGACTTACACTTTCTGATTTCAAAACTTACTAACAAAGCTTTTGTAATCAAGCAATGTGATACTGGCATAAGAATGGACATACAGATCAAAAGAACAGACTTGGGGAAAATGGATGTGGCTCAAGCAATTGAGCTCCAGTCTACCATATGGGAGGTCCAGGGTTCAGTTCCCGGGACCTCCTGGTGAAAGGCAAGCTGGCCTGAGTGGAGAACTGGCCCATGTGGGGTGCTCGCCCACGCAGTGAGCTGGCCCATGCGGAGTGCTGGCCCATGTGGAGTGCTGGCTTATGCAGGACAGCTGGCCCACATAGGAGTGCTGGCCCACGCAGAGAGCTGGTGCAGCAAGATGACGCAACAAAAAGAGACACAGAGGAGAGGCAATGGGAGATGCAGCAGACCAGGGAACTGCGGTGGCACAAGAGACTGGGCGACTCTCCCACTCCGGAAGGTCCCAGGATCAGTTCCCGGTGCCGCCTGGGGAGGGGACCAGCAGACACAGAACAACACACATAGCGGACAGTGAGCGCGAAGGCAATGACAGGGTAGGGGGTGAGGGGGAGTAAATAAATAAATCTTTTTTAAAAAGAGAACTGGGAGTCCAGAAATAAACCCTTACACAAGAAATTGATTTTCAACAAAGGTACTAAGACAATTCATTGAGGGAAAGAAAAATCTTTTCTATAAATGATTGGGAGACTTGGATACCCATATCCAAAAGAGTGACGTTGAAACCTTACCTCACACCATATACGAAAATTAATTCAAAATAGATCAAAGATCTAAATGAAAATGAATCAAAGATCTAAATGTAGGAGGTAAAACTATAAAGCTCTTAAAAGAAAACTTAGGTATGAATCTTCATGACCTTGGATTAGACAGTGGTTTCTTAGATATGACCTAATGTTCAAGTAACCAAAGATAAAACAGATAAATTGGACTCCATCAAAATTAAAAACTTTCATGCTTCAAAAGACACAAGAAAGTGAAAACAACTCAGAGAATGGGAGAAATTTTTTGCAAATCATGTTTCTGACAAAGGACTTATATCAGAATACATACAGAACTCTCACAACTCAACAAAAAAAAAGACAATTCATTTAAAAAATGGGAAATAGGAAAGGACTTGAGTAGACATTCCTCCAAAACAAGTCCAATAAACACTTAAAAGGTGCCTGACATCATTAATCTTTAAAGAAATGCAAACCAAAATAAGATACCACTTCACACCCACTATGATGGCTACAATAAATAAAAAAGATGGACAATAGCAAGTGTTGGTAAGGATGCGGAGACATTGGAACCCTCGTAATTTCTGGTGGGAATGTAAAATAGTGCAGCCGCTGTGGAAAACAGTTTGGCAGTTCCTCAAAAGATTAAACATAGAGTTACCATAAGACCCAGCAATTCCACTCCTTGCTATATACCCAAGAGTCCATAGCAGCATTATTCATAATAGCCAAATGGTAGAAATAACCCAAATATCCATCAACTGAAGAATGGATAAACAAATGGTGATATATCCATACAATGGAATATTAAATAACCATAAAAAGGTACTGTCTTAATTTGCCAGGCTAGTATGAGAAATACCACAAAATAGTTTGACTTAAACAACAAAAATTTTTTGGCTCCTGGATTTGGAGGTTGAAAGTCCCAGATCAAGGCCATGTTTCTCCCTGAAGTCTATAATGTTCTGGTGCTGGCTTGCTGCAATCATTGGGTTTCCTTTGTTTGTATCTCTAATCTCCCATCACATGGCAATCTCTCTCTCCTTGTGTCTGCTCTGGTTTTCTGCTTACTTCTAGCTTCTGGCTCCTCTCTGACTGCGTCTGAATTTCTTCTGCTTATGAAGGCCCCAGTAATATGCATTAAGGCCCACCCTGTTTCAGATGGGTCAAACTTAAGTAGGATCTTAGAAGGTTTTTCACAAATGAGTCCATACCTTGACTGATAATACATCTTCATAGGGTCCTATTTACAAATGGGTTCACACCCACAGGAACACAGATTACGATTAAGAACATGTCTGTGGTTGGGGTACGTAATTCAATGTACCAGAGGAAAGTAGTATACATACATGCTTTTATGTCCATTCTAGCTGACCAAAGAACCCCTTATTCCATTATATCCATTTCAACACTATTTTTTAATTTCCTTAATAACACTTATCATTGTTGATGATTTTTTTTCTTTTTTAATCTGCCTTTCCCCACTAGTTTTTAAGGCAGGGCCCATATTAATGGGAGTCATCATTGTTTCCCTTGTGTCTACTGCAACACTTATCACTTTGTAAGTTTTCAATATATTTATTAAATGACTGAATAAAAGATTGAGTTTTTTTTGTAACTAGTCCTTTGACACTTAACATTTTCTACTCAATAATATAGCATTTTAAGATAGATATGCCTTCTTCCACAACATGTATTTTTTTTTCTTTTTTTTTTTTTATTATGGGTAAAAATCAAAATTCTCACAATACATACAAACATTTGCAAAATGATATATAAATATATATGCATATATGTGTATTTGCTTACAAAAATGTTATGTATTTTTTAAAATAAATAAGATTGGTCCCAAAATTATCCCCAAGAACTCTATTATTGACATTTTTAGCTCTCTGAAAAGCATTCCACATTTATCTTTTACCATTTTTCCTTCTGCCTAAGCCTTTTCTCCCCTTCAACAAAATGGTTCATCTAGTTGCATGGGGATTTCATTTTGTAAATATATGTTAAAATATATTACATGATTTGCGATCAGGGCAGTGTATTTACTTGGTGATTATATTTTCCCTGATGTTATTAAAATTAAATTCCATTCCCCAAGCACTTTTCAATCTAAGAAAAGCACCCTAGAAACATGCAGAAGGTCAATGAAAGCTGGATTTGATTTTAAAGAAGTGATAATAGATAAATTCAGTATTGTATATATCAGATCAGTTCTTTATTTTATTTGTAGTCTTGGTAGATGATTTGCTCATGGCCTGTATCTGTCATTGCATCATCATGCAGAACAATTCCAGTGTCCCAAAAATGCCCCATGTATACCTATTCTTTCCCCTCCCTCCCCTCAGAACCTCTGGTGACCACTGTCTATATCAATGTTACAAGTTTTTCCATTAATAGAATAATGTCTTCTTTAATCCATAGTTGCATTCCCTGCTTAAGATTGTTCATTCCTCAATCTTGAGGATTTGGGGGTGGTGATGCCCACTCTGCTTCTGATTGAGAAGGGGCTTAGATCTCATGGGGCAGAAGGGTGGAACTGTCTTGCTTGCAGTTGTAGATACTCTCTATTTTTGGGGGATGGGCATTGTCCATCATCATACTTTTGTTGGTTGTCCTGGGTGAGTCCGACGAATTGCAGAGTAGGTATTGGCTGCAACTCTGCTGAGATTCAAAGCTCCATCAGCATATGAACAGCCAAAAGATTTAAATCTCTGGGACATATATTTAACAGAAACTTTCATTTTTAAGTTTTGAAATGGAATAATTCTTCTAAGTGACAATTTGCTTTAGATGAGTATGTCACTTCATAAGTGTAGGAATGGCTAATTTTATTATTGATGATAAATTTCTTTTTGTTCTTAATACAGAATGATGGCTGTTTTAGTACTCCAAGTGGAATTCGAACTTTTCAGCTTCAAAACTGGAAGCACAAAGCTAGTCGGACCAAGAAAGCAGAATTCATACAGACAGCAGAAAAATTTAAAAATCAGTAAGTGTGTCTTAATTGCTTAAGAATGCCATTACAACCACAAATTGAATGGTGAAGACGCCAGAAATTTAATGTCTCATTGTCCTGGAGGCTAGAAGTCCAAAATTAAGATGTCAGCAGGGCCTTCTCCATCTGAAACCTGTAAGGGAGACTCTTTTCCTTGCCTCTTCTAGTTCTTTTGTTTACTGGCAATCCTTAGTGTTCCTGGCTTTGTAGATGCATCACTCCAATTTCTGCTTCCTCCTTCACGTGGCCTTTTCCCTGGTGTCTGTGTCCATGTAGCCAAATTTTCCCTTCTTATAAGGACACCAGTAATAATTGGATTAGTGCCCACCCTAATCCAATTTAATCTTATCTTAACTAGTCATGTTTTCCAGATAAGATACATTAAGAGGGCTAGGGTTTATGACTTTTAACATACCTTTTGGTGGACACAGTTTAACCCATAACAAAATGTAAGAACATTATCTTCAAATAACATTACTAGCCACTTTATAATAGATGTTGTAAAGTTAATTGGAGTCTACCCTGTCCAATGCCACATTGTTACAAAATTCTAGTCACTCATTAAAGGTGGGGGCTATGAAATGAACAAATGAAAATAGACTAATATATGGTTAATTGTAAGTAGTTATTTCCATTTTATTTATTTATTTTGATCATTTTGAATTGGTATATTTCAAGGGAAACAAAAGAGCTCTTTCTTTAGGTATCATATAGTAAATGACAGATTGGATACATTTTTAACTTTTCAACTATAGCTCATCTACTCAGTAATTATTTTTCAGTAAGTGAGTAGTTTCAATGAAAAGTTTAGGGAAGCGGCTGTGGCTCAATCAGTAGGGCTCCCGTTTACCATATGGGAGGCCCCGGATTCGGTTCCCAGGGCCTCCTGGTGAAGGCAAGCCCCCCTGCACGGCGTGGTTAGCTGACCCAGCAAGCACAAGCAGCAAGGGGGGGATAAATGAATAAATAAATAAAATCTTAAAAAAAAAAAAATGAAAAGTTTATAGCCTTGAGTTGTGCGTTTTGTTTTTCTTTTTTCTAATGAATAGCTTTAATTAGTCTCCCTCCCTTGGTCTTTTCCCCACTCAGATCCATCCTTTATATTATGGCCAGAGAAATATATTTCCATTTATTTTCATTTTTAATATGAATATGTATATATTTAAATGATATTTGTTGAATGTTTAATATTTTCAGCAGCACCATGAGACATGATAAAAAAGCAAGAGAATTCAGAGCTTTATTAAAGTGCTGCTTTGACTTTATACAGAATTGATTTACCAAAGAACTCAAGAGAAAAGGAGCCTATTGTTAAGAATAGTTTTTGTACTAGAATTACTAGCAGTTCTCTGTTCAGAAATTCTACCAAGAAAGAAGCATACTGTTTGAATTTTGAAAAGTTATTCCATATTGTAGCCTTGGGAGATTTGTGTTCTATCTGCATTTATGTAATACTTAAATCTTTAATACCCAGAATATGAGACATACAGGGTTTTTTGTTGTTGTTTCAGTTAATTATTTGAGAACATACAGTTTTGTTTTCTTTTGTTTCCAAAATGCATTACCATAGATAGAACCAAGGAGGTTAGGAGGCCTGGTTTGTGTTTTCTCTCTAAATGGGGTAATATTCACCAAATAGCTAATGTCCATAGAGGTCAACAAACTAGTAGGTTATGCCCATATAGACACATTGTCTCCCAATAGGGTTTCTTCATCTGCTATAGGGTTTGGCAAAAATCATTGAAAGGGTACTAGAAAAACACATTGAAGAGTATTATGTTTTTCCCAAATGATTCTCATTGAATACAAAAATTAAAAAAGCATGATTTGTGATAATAATCCTGTTTTATTTTTAGGATAGGTAATATAGTCACATGGTTCAGAAATCATAATATATCATAGGGTATATCACAGTGGAAGTTCTTTATATCACCCCTAACTCTAGTTACCCAGTTTCCCTCCTCTCAGAAAACCACTGTTGTAAGTTTCTTGTCTATCTTTCCACAGATATTTTATGCACTTTTAAGGAAACAGAAATACATATTCAGATTTTTTTCCTTTTTTACGTAAGTGGTAGCATGCTATATACTCTGTTCTGCATCTTGCTTTTTTTTTTTTTAAATAAACTTAAGAGTATATCTTGGATACCAAGGAATTATTATTTTGTCAGGCATGATAATGGCATTGTAGATAGGTAAGTCACGTATCCATAACCTTTAGAGATACATACTGATGTATGTTTGGGTAAAATGCAACAACATAATGGAATTTACTTTAAAATACTTAAGTTAAAAAAATAAAAAAAAAGTCTAGATGAACCAAGAGAGGTAAAATTGTTGAATCAGGATAATGGATATAAGAAGGGATCTATTTACCATTCTCTACTTTTGAGTTTTTCTGAAGATTTTCATATAAAAACTTTTTTTTTTTTTAATAAAAAAAGCATATCTTGGAGATCTTTGCCTTTCAATAAACAGGACACATTACAGCTGCATTGTATTCCATCATATGAATGTACCCTAATTTATTCAACTTGTCTCCTGTTGATGGACATTTAGGTTATATTCAATCTTTTGTTATAAATAATGCTGCAATTAATTTCAGGATCCATACATATCCACATTATTTTACACATGTATGAGCATGTCTTCAGGATAAATTCCTATGAGTAGAAATACTGGGTCAAAGGTATATGAATTTGCCTCCATAGACAATTTACAATTCCACCAACAGTATGGGAAGGACTGTTTCCCCAACAGTCTTGTCAACAGAATACAATATTATTCAAACTTGTGATTCTTTGCCAATCTGATAGGTGTAAATGTTACCTTAGAATAGTTTTATTTTATTTTATTTTTTTTTAAAGATTTAATTTATCCATTCATTTATCCCCCCCTTGCTGCCTGTGCTCGCCGGGTCAGCCAACCACGCCGCTCGGGCGGGCCCGCCCCCACCAGGAGGCCCCGGGAACCGAACCCGGGACCTCCCATATGGCAAACGGGAGCCCCACTGATTTAGCCACAGCCGCTTCCCCTTAGAATAGTTTTAATTTGCATTTCTCCTATAATGAATAAGGTTGAGCGTCTTTGCATGGTATGGCAATTTGGTTCTATTAGTACTTTTGAATATCTTTTTTGGTTAATGTTTCTTACCCAGTGCTTGTTACTCTGTCAGGAATGGTAGCACACAACTTACTGTCACTGCATATCCTATATCCATGACAGAGATTACTATTTGATAACAGTAATTTCCCCCTCCCTCAACCAGAGCCTAGATGGGTCTCCGAGTCCTCAATAGAGGACTCCAGTAGCCACTCTACATCCTTTAGAGTTGATGCCTCTATCTTGACAGTTGCGCCTCAGGCTGTGTGAAGGTCAGTCAGTTGGCAGAGATATTGCACCTCTCATTAAATCCAGGATTAGTGGAGAAGAAAAACATTCATATTACTTTCCACCTTTGGGAAGAAAGAAAACAGGTATTGATTAAATTAATTTATTTGCCCAATCAAAAAATTCCCTCAGTAGTATTTGTTTTGTTTTGTATTGTCTTACCCCAGGGCACAAACTAACAATTAGAATTCATTACTATATACAGAATAAATCCACAGAGCAAAGGTGAGTTGAAAGAAGCTTTGAAGTAGGTGTGTAAGATATCACTTAAATATATTAAATTTCTTGTCTTTGTAGATTTTTCTTCTCCTTTCAAAATTTTGGTTTACTTATTAATAACTTGCATTCCCATAGCACATTTTTTTTTACTGTACAAAGATCTCACATATATTATCTCATTTGATATTAGTAACAGTAACAGTAGATAGCTGCAGTTACTTGCATTTGGATGGTCAGTATGTTCACACCAGGAGAGGTTAAATGTCTTGGCTAAGGTTACAAAGTTAATAGTAATAGTACCTACTATTGAAAGCAGTTATCAGCAGTGATGACCATTTTCAAGTCACAGTGAGAGTGAGTTGGAATGGATAGCCAAAAGGCTTATATAATTTCAGAGCAAGTCTATGATAATATTGACTATATTTTCTTAAATTAACATTTTATAATTTAATTAGCAATTCAAATTACATGTGCTTTTACTTGAATTTAACTCTTTTATAACTAATATTTTGACTCCTTTACCGTATTAGTCCAAGCAATTATATTTTGACTCCTTAAATGAATAATCCAAATAATCCAATTGTTATGATTATCTTCATATTTTAAATAATTTAAAATATATTTATCATACTTATACCATGTGTTTCTTTCCCTAAAGAGTTATTAACATAGAGAAAGATAAACACAGTCATTTCTACAACCAAAAAAGTGACTTCAGAATTGAGCATAGTATGCTGGAAGACTTGGAAAATAAATTGATTATCAGCAGGAAAACAGAAAGTAAGTTGAGTTAATGATGAACTAAAAGCTGTTGTAGTTTTCCTTGTCATTTGTCTCTGTGTATTGACTGTTTTATATTCTCTATGAAGATGCTGTCTAGTTGGTAATAAATTTATCTTTTAGGAATAAGTATTTACTCTTTGAGGTCACAATTTCATCATCCTAACTGGATTTGTTCCAGTTTAATAGGAAAGAAGGGTTTTGGTTTTTGATTGCTAACCAGTTAATGCTATTAAAATTTCTTAAAGGATAACTGATTCCTGTGCTGTCTGAGCTTAGCTTATCAACCTGACATTGTTGACTGAGCTCTAGATGAAGTAAGCATCAAAGGATTCAGAACCTACACTTAGTAATGGTACTAAGTGATCAAGTAGTGTAATTGCTTAAACCAGGGTTATTTTGTCTGATATAAAACCTACCATTTCTACATCAGAAGAGCTGTTCTTTGCATCCAATGAGATAATATATGAGAAAGTGCCTTGTAGATTATGTAGTTAATATATTTTATTGGTTATTGTTATGAATATTAATCATTTCAACATTGTACTATTTTTTTCCTTTAAAAAATCTATGAGAATACCTGTTTCATTGCAGAATTAGATCTGTTTGCTGCAAAATCCTTATATTATTATAAAAAATTACTTAGCAAAACTTAAAGAAGAAATAATGGTTATCAGCTATATTAGTCAGCCAAATGGGTTCTGATGCAAAGTACCAGAAATCCATTGGCTTTTATGAAGGGTATTTATTTGAGGTAGAAGCTTACAGTTACAAGGCTGTAAAGAGTCCAGCTCAAGGTACCTTAAGAGGTATCTCACCAAATGTCTGTTGTCACGTGTTGAAGCAAGATAGCTGCCGATATCTGCGAGGGTTCAGCCTTCCTCTTTCCTGGTAAGGCTCTGTGGGCCCAACTTCTTCCAATCTCAGGTGTTGGCTGGAGGGTTTATTTCTTTCTGGGCTCAGCTGCTCTGGTCCCTTCACAAGGTCAGCTGTAAACTATCAGGTGAATGGTTCATCTCCTTTCTGGTGCCGCAGGATCAAAGCTGACAAGTTCTCTCCTCTTCCGTGTCTGTGGAGCTCTCTCTATTCCTTTGTGTGCCCTCTCTTCTCTTCTTGATTGAATGTCCGTTATATATCCCGCAAAGGGGGCGTGAACTCAAACTGAGTCGCCCTAATGAATCAAAACCCTAATCTTAACATAATTTAATCAAAGGCATCTCAGCTGAATCTAATTAGAGTCAAAGAGTATCACACCCAGAGGAACAAACCAGTTTACAAACATAATCAATATCTCTTTTTGGAATTCATAAATAATATCAAACTGCCACATCAACTAAATAAGCTTTATAAGACTTATTATGTAGAGATTATATTGCTTACAGCCCTTCCTTATAGCCAATTAAAAGAATTCCCTAATATATTTTTATCTTTCAGAATGTAAGATTGTTGTATTTTAAAAAGTCATCTTTTAATTGGCAGGTAGTGCCAAGAATCATTCTCCCTCTTCTGTTGGAATGATAGCAGGACCTAATATGAATTCAAAATCTCCATTTCTCTACTGTCTTTGACTCAGAGAGAAATCTAGGCATCCCCAATTTAATATTTTTTAATTTTCCTTAGTTCTTTTACAGACAGCTGACAAAGGCTGATCTTATTTTCTCTCAGTTGTGCCATTAAGTAGAATGTCTCCATTTTGTACATTTTTAGGCCACTTGATTTTTCCATTTTTTAAGGCAACTTTATTTTTACCTTTTTAATACCCTTTGTTCTACAATATCCCCTCTCTCTAATAACATTTGGTATTTGTTTTATCTAGGAGATAAATAAATTCATTGTTCTCAGCTGGGATATAGACATTCCCTTTCATATATTCAGCCTAGAAGTAGCAAATACCTATTTCTTACATCAGATATCATGCCATAATTTTAGCCTGCTGCAATTATGTAATATTGTACTTAAATGATTGCCTATACAGAGTGTCAGTTCCAAATGCATAAATAAAATTAAAATATTATTTGCCCTATGGTGGTATCATTGTAGTTGATCAAACTATGGCAGTAACAAAATAACAAAAACACTTTCTTAATTAGTCAACTTTTACTAGAGAAGTGTCCTGACCTACAGTTCCAAAATAAGTCCCTATAAAATATATTGGATAAAGTTTCTGCTTTAATAGAACTCTTGAATTTAAATAAAAAATAGAGCAAGCCAAAGTCACAGAGGTTTATTTTAGATGTTAGCACTGGGTCCAGGCCTGTAGATAAAATTTTTTTTTAATTGCTTTTAAGGACTTTTGAACACAACTGTTTGGTGCTTCATGCTCACTGGTAAAAAAGTTATAAAAACTTAAAAAAGGGGGTTAATGAATAAAGCAACCAAAGATGGGAAAGTGAGATTAATACTATATGAATATATATGACATTAGTAATTTAAATAAATAATTATTTCTTCAAGAAAAAAAACATGAAAGAAGAATCCAGTCTCTCTGCTGCTGATAAAGAACATCTGACGGGAAGCGGCTGTGGCTCAATCAGTAGGGCTCCCGTTTACCATATGGGAGGCCCCGGGTTCGGTTCCCGAGGCCTCCTGGTGAAGGCAAGCCTGCCCGCACGGCGTGGTTAGCTGACCCAGCGAGCACAAGCAGCAAGGGGGGTATAAATGAATAAATAAATAAAATCTTTAAAAAAAAAAAAAAAAAAAAAAAGAACATCTGAAAATGTCTGTGAGACCTTCATCTATTTTTCAGGTGATTTCTGTGGACTTAACAGTTTACTTCAGTCTGTCCTTTGGTTGACCTCAGCAACCTGTGACATAGATGCCAACTGAATGGTATCTGAGGCAGTTCCTTAAGGCCATGACAGTGACACCAGTGGGTATAACCATTCCCAGTCTTAGAGGAGGTAGTTAGATTAAATTAATTCCTAGATAGGAAGTTTGTCAATATTCAGAGAATTAATACTGGTAAGACAGTTTTAATATTCCTACAATAGACTTATAGAACAAATTCTATTTCTATAATACAACAAGAACAAAAATCAAACTTAATAGGAAAGAAGAAAAAAACAGGCAAAGAACAAAAGATGACTGTATTAGTCAGCCAAAGGGGTGTTGATGCAAAATACCAGAAATCTGTTGGCTTTTAGAAAGGGTATTTATTTGGGGGTAGAAGCTTACAGTTACCAGGCCATAAAGCATAAGTTACTTCCCTCACCAAAGCCTATTGCCATGTGTTGGGGGCAAGATGGCTGCCAGTGTCTACCAAGAGTTCAGGCTTCTTGGGTTCCTCTCTTCCCAGGACTCTGTTTCTCTCCGGGCTCAGCTGCTGTGCTATCTCCACAAGGCTAGCTGAAGACTATCAGGTGAACAGCTCTGTCTCTCTTCCCGGGACTTCTGCTGTGTTTAAGAAGCACACTCCATTCCTCTATGTTCTTCTCCTATGTGTTCACTTCCTGGGCTCCAGCTCAAATCTCAGCATCAGAACTCCAGTTCTGTCTTTTGCCATGTCCTTTGCCCTACTGACATGGCCCAATCAAAGTCCTAATCATAATTTAATCAATTATAAGTGAGACCTCTGACAGACCAGTTTACAAACATAATCCAATAACTATTTTTGGAATTCATAAACAATGCCAAACTGGCTACAATGACTAAGCCTAACTACTGATCCATGTATTTAAAACCATGTGCAATAATTCATTCCCCACAGAGTAAAAAAAAAAAAAACAACAACAAACAGACATTCCCTTAGTAAGTTATAGTAAGATTTAATCCACGTCAGCTTTTATATATTGGAGGAAATTGAGAAATACTTTATTTAGAGCAAGTGTACTTAGAGTGTTCAAGTTGTTTTGAAACTTATAATTATTTATCTTCTCTTGACTATCTTTTTCTAAGTGATTGTGATCAGTTTTACATGCAGAATCCTGAATTGTAACCATATTTGTCATGGAATTATTTTAAAGGACATACTTCTTCCTTATAGGAACAAAAATTCAGCAACAACTGGCCAAAATACATGACAATGTAAAGAGACTTAAGCATCAGTTAAAAAATGTGAAGCCTACACCTGATTGTAAGTAAATTTAAATTCTATATTTTCGTAAGTATTAATATTTTCTATTGTTCTTGGGAAAATATATACTTTATAAAATAAAATATGTCTGTTTTTCTATTTAGCATAAATGGAGCTAAACCCTACTTTATTGGTTAGGGATTAATAAGGAAATATCGAAGAACTCTAATACCTGGCATATATGTAGTCTCTTTTTAAAAATGCTTTCAAATCCTTGTAAATTAGGAGATAGGCAGACAAATATTAGTATCAATTATAGGATGGAGAATCTGATGACTGGAAAGGTTAAAATTCAGCTAAATTAAGAGGAAAACAGACTGATTTTCCTGGTTCATAATGCAGTGTTTTTCCTTCACCTTATTTGCTATTTGACATAATTGCCTTACAGAGGCATTTCAAATACATAAGGAAAATGGGACTTATTCCTTAAACAGTGTTGGGGCAAATGCTAGTCATTTGGGGAAAAAAAACAATTGTATCCCTATTCCCTCCATACACAAATATTGATTCCTAAAGGAGCAAAGCAATATAGTAGAGTGATAAGATGTGTGGACTTAAGAATTAGACAGATGTCAGATTGAATCCTGTCTCTGCCATTTATTAGTTTTGTGATTTTAGGCAAGTTACTTGATCTCACTGAGCTTCTACTTCCTCAGCTTTAAAATGGAGATTATTATAGAACTTCTTTCATGGGATTGCTGGGAGTACATATGAAGCTCTTGGTACAGTGCTTATAACATAGAAGCATAAAAAAAGTCAACTTTTACTATTATTATATTCAATAAATTATTTAATATAATTTCTAATAAATACTTATAATTGACTTATTTATTAAATTAATAAGTGAAACTAAACTAGAAGAGAGCATAGGTTAACATTTTAATAATCTTTATTATATATTTTTAAATATTCACTTTATTTTCTGATCATTTTAACCTGATTTTTTTAACAAATCAATTTTATTGATACATATTAATAAAGCATATAGTTCATGCAAAGTGTATAATCAGTAGTATTTGTTATAATTACATAGTTGTGTATTTGTCACTTCAAACATTATTAGAGCATTTTCATTACTTCAATAATATAATAATAACAAAACAGACAAACAAGAAAATTCTTTACCTCTCAATCTCTGTTTCCCATGCTGTACATAGCTGCTATTTCTGGCTATTCTTGCACAATTATTTATTCATTTATTGAGCAGTTTTATTGAGATATAGTTGCATGCTATACGATCTAAAGTGTATAATCAGTGGCTTTTTAGTATAATCACAATGTTGTACATTCATCATCACAAAATATTTTAGAATTGTTTTATAAGAATGACAAAGGGAAGCGGCTGTGGCTCAATCAGTAGGGCTCCCGTTTACCATATGGGAGGCCCCGGGTTCGGTTCCCGGGGCCTCCTGGGGGGGGCAGGCCCGCCTGCACGGCGTGGTTGGCTGACCCAGCGAGCACGGGCAGCAAGAGGGGGATAAATGAATAAATAAATAAAATCTTAAAAAAAATAAAATTAAAAAAAAAAAAAAAAAAAAAAAGAATGACAAAGATCAGAAACTAGAGATGGACATATTTGACTATTTAAAAAAACATACCTCATACCATAAAGCAAGGTTGAAAGACAAATTAAGAAAAATACTAGCAATATACATGACATTTATAAAGATAATTTCCATAAAATAGTGTCCACAATTAGAGAGACAAAGTTAAATAACCTAATAGAAAAATGGATGCAGGTTATAAAATGTACTTCATAGCAAAAGAAATACAAAAGCCATATGAAAAAATGCTCGGGCTTGTTAATGATCACAAATATCAATTAAATCATTTTTTTCCCATAATTTTGGAAATGGTTAAAAGATAAATAGGAAAGGGACACTCTCAGGCACTGTTTGGAACTGTAAGTTGCTAGAGCCTTTTTAAACTATAATCTGACAGTAAGAATATACTGTAAAGTGGACATACTTACTGATTTAGCATTTCAAGTTTTATTAACTTATCCTCCAAAAATATTTAGATAAGCATGCAAAATATATATACAAGGATATTCACTACAACATTGTATATTTTTTAAGGTTTTTTTAATTTGAGAATTGATTAAATGACTTAGGGTAGATTTAGACAATGAAATACCATATAGCCATAAAAAAATGAGATAGTACTATATAGCTATTTTCATATGGACACTTAACCACAACATTTTGCATTGTAAAAACTGCAAGTCACAAAACAGTATATATAGTATGAAACAATTTTTATACAACATAATAATAATGAAATATATATGTAGAAAAAATTTCAATAACTAAAATCAGTTTTTTAGTACAATTTTCTTATCCTTTAGGCTAAGAAATGTTTTTTAAATTAGAAGAACATTTCATTTTTTCATAGCCATAATAACGACATAAAATAATTTTTCCATGTTTTTTTAACAGTTGTTGAAAAGCTAAGAGAAATGATGGAAGAAATTGAAAATGCAATTAACACCTTTAAAGAAGAGCAGAGGTTGATGTATGTTTGAAATTTACATTAATATAAGATTATTGACCTTTTTTTTAATAACTCTCCTCTAAGTTGCTGTATACAAACTATTTTGTTGTTATGTATTTAATATGAATCTTACACAAAAGTGATTTAATATCTCTCTTCTTTTGTTTTCGATTTTAGATCCTCTTCATGTTTAAAATCTCAAATGAGATTTAAAAGATTGTTTTTTTCCGCAGAAACTCATTTAAGGCTTATATTTATAAATTTTAATAAAGTACAGTGTAAAATTTGGACATCATCATACTGCAATTTGTAATAGGTTAGAAATCTAGTAAAGGAAAGAAGAAAATATTAAGGATGTTTAATTTATATAAGTGACTGTCAGAGGAAAATAAAATCATCCAGTAACCTTGGTAAATTTGAGTATAAACTTTTAGATTTAGGTTGTCATTTGTTAAAGTTTCTTTTAAAACTTTCTCAGAAAAACAGCTCTTTTTATTTGTAAAACATTAGATTTTCAGAAAGTCATTGAATCAAGCAGGTTCTCCATTGGTACTGTAATACTTCATTTATACATTATCATCCAGAAAATTCCTTAGGAGGAATTGTACATATAACTGACACTACCTTAAAGGTAACTTTCTTGTGTGGAAAGCCCTCTAAAATATATTCCTCCTTATTAGCTATAATATACTTAACATAATTTAACCATTTTATAATGGCTCAAGGGTTATAAGGATAAATGTTACACTTGTCTCTAATATAGTGGTTCTCTTGGGCTATTGATAGTAATTTGACATGACTGGCCCCTACTTTATTTTCTCTATTTATTTATTCCTTCAGAATCAATTGTCATATTTATCTTATTGGTATTATACTTCCATGTAGTAGCCATCTTCTTTCCTTTTTTCCTCCCAGCCTTCTAATATGCTATTTGAATCTGCTATAAACTGAGAAAGCAGATAACAAAATTTAACACTGTCTAAATCTGCACTATCCAATACAGTGACCACTAGCTACATCTGACTATTAAATACATTTAAACTAGTTTAAAAATAAATAAAAATTCAATTCCTCAGTCACACCAGCCACATTTCAAGTGCTCAGTAGCCACGTGTGGCTAGTGGCCATATTAGAAAGCACATGGGACATTTCCATTCTCAAAGAGAATTCTATTGGATAGTGCTTGTCTAAATTATTAATAAATGAGTTCTGAAGGGTTCTTCCATTAAAAATACATATATTTTATAGTATTTTTACTATACTTAGTTGTTTTGGCCAGATTTGGGGCTTTTGCATCTTTCTGGGTTCTACATAGTCATATATTCATAGTGTTATTTCTTCCATTTGGCAGAATTTTCTAGAAATTTCCTCTATTTGGGAGAATTTTCTAGAAGAAATAAACCTATGATAAGTTTGGATACTAAATGAAGGAAATGTGTGAAGTGAAATACTATTCCAAGTCTAGAGAAAGGCATGGATTCAAGAATAGAGATGTTGGAAGCAAGGACTCCTAAGGAGATTGAACATGTCACAATGTACTAATTTATTGTGGTTATGCATCACAAAATCATGAGCTGTGTTATAATATAACTTGATAAAGTACTTACGTAGTTTGTCAGTGATTTAATATAAATTAGAGATGATCCAGGATTATCCTTACAATTATAACAGTCTCATTCATTTGTTATCTCTTCTGGAACCAGAGAGAAAGTAATGGAATTATAAGTAGCATTCTAGGAATTGTGTCCTTGAGATAAACCTTTGGGATTAGGTCATTCATGTGAACATCATTGGGAAATAACATAATAGAAGAAAAGGTTGAGACTGCTACTGGACCAGAGAAGATAGGTACCAAGCAAAAGAGTAATAAGAGATAAAGAGGAAAAGTTATGCCAGGATAGATTGTTGAAATGTGTAGAACTAGTGGTGAATTTTAAATTTAATATGGAGAACACGGAAATATGATTAGAGGAAATAAATCACAGCAGTGGGTAAGAAGATAACGATAACAACTACTTTAAACTCAATGAAGTAATAAAATTGGAATACTCGTAAAGATTGTTAATGCAGCTTTAAAAAAAAATCATATCCACGGAAGAGGAAAAGAGAAAACATTGTATTGAGAAAGAAAGGTGGATTGGCAAAGCATTTACCATTCACTCACTTATCACCACTTTGCATTGAATAGGCAAGCTTAGAACCAAGACCTTTTCAGTTGTTCCTTGCATTAGGTGGATAAGGCTGGGAACTCAGAATGTTGTCATTCATTTCAACGAACATACTCTAAATAGTTAATAATTATAAGATACTGTGCAACGTAAGGAAAAGGCAATCCGAATCGGTGGCAGCTGCCCATTCTTCCTCCAAATATTTCAGATCTTTTCACCTCTCTTTATTGCACCTACCACCACCATTCTAGTCTAAATCACCATCATCTTTCATCTGAACTTCTGGAATATTTCAGAACTGGTCTCCTTGATTCCATTCTTGTTTCCCTCCAGTTCCACATGCCACTCAGTAACTAGTCATCCTAAAACATACATTGAATAATGTGGCCCTCCTGGCTCAGAATCCTTTGGTGGCCTGCATAGCCTGACCCTTGTGTAACTCTCCTACCTCATTTTATGCTCATTTACTTATCTTTATCCACTACGCTTCAGCGTAGTGTCTCAGACTCACCTAATTTTTTCTACCTTACAAACTTTGACCTTTGTTTACCATTGTACCCTCTTTAATCACCTGGCCAATTATTTCTCATCTTTCAGTTCTCAGCATTCCTTTATCAGGGTTTCAGAGAAGCCTTCTGTGATCCCCAAATCCTCTCAGTTTCTCAGAGTCTCCTATCCATTTCTTCATAGCTCTCATTATAATTTGCAGCTATCTATTTGTCTGTGTAGTTAAAGAAACCCCAAACAAATTATGTATTTAATGCCTGTCTCTCCCACTAGACTATGATGGCAGAGGCCATGTTTGTTTTGCTCACCGCTCTATCCCCAGGACTTAGCACAGTGCTTGGCACATAGTAGGCACTCAATAAATATTTAAATTAATGAATTCAGACAATAACTTTTTATATCCACATAATTCCATCAGCATCCTGAAACTAGTAAAAAAAATAAGACTGAAGCAAGAAAGCCAGTAGATAAGACTAAAAGCTGGATTAGGACAGCTGAGAGGTTAATATGGGGAAAGCCAGGGAACTCAGCAGGAGAAAGAAATAGAACATAGGAAAGGGGGTGGGATGTGATGGAAAAGATGATGTGAAAAGTGTCGAGAATAGTTAAATTTGAGGAAAAATGAAAAGTTAATATGGATTAGTTTGTACTTTATTATTCAAACTGTATTTTTAAAATTCTAGATATGAAGAACTTATTAAAGAAGAAAAAGCAACTAATAATGAGTTATGTGCCATATCAAGAAAAATTGACACATGGGCTATGGGTAATTCAGAAACAGAGAAACCTTTCAGAGCAATGTCAAGCAAAGTTCCTACAGACAAAATAACACCAAATACTCTTCCAGAAGAAGTGATAGATTTCGAAAAATTCCTTCAGCAAACAGGAGGACGACAAGGGGGCTGGGATGATTACGATCACCAGAATTTTGTAAAAGTGAGAAACAAACATAAAGGGAGGCCAACATTTATGAGAGAAGTTCTAGAGCACCTTCCTGGAAGAACACAGGATGAAGTTCAACAGCATGAGAGGTGGTATCAAAAATTTCTGACTCTAGAAGAAAGAAAAAAAGAGGTAATTATAAGTGTAATAGCTATTGTTCATTGTATGTTTCTATGCTGTAGGCATTGTTTTAAACTCTCTTAAACATACCATTAACTTTACAAGAACACCATGAAATATTTTTATAGTTTTTCCCCCAATTTATATAAATTGAAACTGAGGCATTGAGAGGTTAAATAATTTACCTAAATAATGGGACTTCCTCATGGCCAAACATTTATATACCCCAGTAAATAATACAGTCAGCCAGAAAACTGATTGTGGGTGTATTAGTCAGCCAAAGGGGTGCTAATGTGAAATACCAAAAATGGATTGGTCTTTATAAAGGGTATTTATTTAGGGTAGAAGTCTACAGACACCAGGCCATAAAGCATTAAGTTTCTTCTCTCACCACAGTCCATTGCCACGTGTTAGAGCAAGACAGCTGCCAGCGTTTGCCAGGGTTCAGGCTTCTGGGGTTCCTCTCTTCCGGGACTGTGTTTCTCTCCAGGCTTAGCTCCTGGTTCCTCCACAAGGTCAGCTGTAGACGATCAAGCAAACGGCTTGCTTCTCTTCTCCTGCGGCCTTCTTTCCAACATCAAAACTGCTTCTCAAAAGACGGCTGCTTCAACTCTGTTCTTTGCTTTGCATTTTATATTCGATTCCCCACCCACCAAGGGGTGGGGCTCAACTGGGCGTGGCCCAGTCAACGCCCTAATCATAACTTAATCATGCCCAGATTAACAGATCAGTTTACAAGCATGATCCAATTATATTTTTGGAATTCATAATTACATCAAATTCCCCAACTGTTACAGTGGGCAAGCCCAAATGTGTGTAATTCAAATCTACTCAGGGGTCGGATGTGGCTCAACTGGTTGGGCGTCCGTCTCCCATATGGAGGGACCCGGGTTTGATCCCCGGGACCTCCCGGTAAAAAAAAAAAAAAAAAAAAAAAAGAAAATCTACTCAGACTTTGGAAAAAAGTCATCTTATCAGGAAAGACCACATTGTTTTGAAAAACAATTTCACAAACACTTTGTATATACCTTTTTTACGATGTACTATAGCACATTTTGTATTCTATTATTTATGCACATGTTACCTCACCTACAGCGTTGCTACTCAAAGTGTAAGTCCCTGAACTAGATTTTGGTTGACAAACTATTACTGGTCTACAGTGAGATAAGATGAGTGCACTAGAATCAACTATCCAGTAAGCACACTGTTTGGTTCGGTTGACATTTTTTTATAGAAGACTTTTTCAGTGAAGGAAACAGTGCACTGGTTTACATTCTGGCACAAGTTCCTGATAGTGTTATGGACTGGCACTTTGAGTAGCACAGTACTAGATGGCATTTGGTATTGTTTTAGTCATCTGTGGTTCCCATTATATTCCTTGCATATAGTACATGTCATAAGGATTTCTGTAATCATAAATGCATGAATGAATAATGTACCATGAGGGAATATCATAAAATAAGTGTTACAACCTGGGAGGTGGGGGGAGTAATTCAGTGGATACATCCTTTAAGAGACAGAGAAGGCAGTCAGAATTTTTTTTTTAATGTATATGCCCCTGTATAATGCTACTGAGCTATTTTATTTTTTAAATTATTTTATGTTTTTACACTTATGAAGCACTGTGTGCCAGGCACTGATTCATTTAGTCTTAACAACAACCCTATGAGAGAGCTACTACCTATAACCTTACAGATGAGCAAAATGAGGACAGAGAATGTTAGCAACTCATCCAAATCATACCTTGTAAATGGTACCAAGCCAGGGTTTGGTCCCAAATAGTCTGGTTTCAGATGCCATGCTCTTAACCACCCTACTTTTGAATCCTCTTCTGATATTTGACCAGAGGAATGTCATTCAGAAAGTATCCAATGCCTAAAAAGAAGATTTGGAAGCATGAGTGAGGTGATTTAGAACAAAGGGATATTGCTTATGAAAGTGAAAGAGCAGGTAAAGAGGATTCTATGAGAGGTATAGTCTTTGTGAGCCTGGAGATTTAGAGAGGAAAAGGAAGGACAAAAGAATAAAAACAACCATTATTCAGTATTTTAAAAGATACAGTAAAAAAAAAAAAAAAAAAAAGATACACTAAATTATTTTTTCAAAACAGAAATAGAAAAAAAATTGCATTGGTTTAAAAAATAACATCTTTAAAACCTAAGCAACCAGCATCTTCCTGCAATCCATATTCTTTCTAGAAACATAGATTTGAGGTTGTATTTTTTAAATTTTTATTGAGATTTTCTTGAATGTCAGGAGCTAACAAAAATAAAAATAATCTTAACAAAAAACCCATTCTTCTCCCAATCTTTGCACATTGTCTCTGTGCTGGGTCAGCCTTAACACTAGGCCTAAAGAACTGCCTGTGGTGAAAGTATAGCAGTTTGATATTGTTTATGAAATCCAAAAATAGATATTGGATTATGTTTGTAAACTGGTCTGTCCCTCTGGGCATATTAGATTATATTGGATTCAGAGGTTTCACTTTTATTTGATTAAATAATGATTAAGGCTTTGATTGGGCCACATCAGTCCCTGCCTCCTTGTTGGGCAGGGACTCAAAGAGAAAATGACATGGCAAAAGAGTTAGTTGGAATTTTGATCCTGGAGCCTGGGAAGTAAACACATAGAGAAGCAGATACGTGAGGAAAGAGAGAAGGCTCAATTGGATACAGCAGAGGTACCAGGAAGAGAGACGAGTGTTTGCCTGATAGTGTACAGCTGGACTTGTGGAGCAAGCAGAGGAGCTGAGCCTGGAGAGAAACGAGGCCCAGGAATAGAAGAACCCAGGAAGCCTGAACCCTTGTAGACATTGGCAGCCATCTTGCTCCAACACGTGGCAACAGACTTTGGTGAGGGAAGTAACGTATGCTTTATGGTCTGGTAACTGTGGGCTTCTAACCCAAATAAATATCCTTTATAAAAGCCAACAGATTTCTGGTATTTTGCTTCAGCACCTCTTTTGCTGACTAAAACAGAAGGTTTAGGGCTTTCTCAGGTCCTTTCTGAGCATGAATCTTGCCCTACTAATATGCCCCTGTATGCATGAACTCTCTAGATGCCTCACTTTCCTTAGGAAATTCTCCACAGCCTTTCTCCTGGGCCCCAGGAATTATTGTATGTCTCAGCCATAATATTTTGCCCCAGATGGCTGTAGTTTGATTGTTCTCTACCAGCATTTTAGTGGTCATGCAAGCTGCATTTCCATCCAAAGTGAATTCTGGGACAGGTGAAGGATGAGCACCTTGAATCAGTCCTTTAGGCAGCCCCCAGGCATGTTGGAACAGACATACACCCCAATCTTGGAATTAGTGGTGCTCTGCTCCCTTTGGAACCTGGAACCAGGGACTTGCATTGGGAGCATGAGCTGCCACTGTGCTGAAAAAAAGGGATTAGGGAAAGGGCTAGTAAAAATGTCGCGAGGGACATGTGACTTCTAGGGAAGATGGTGGAGTATTAAGCTCCAGGACTCAGTCCTTATACCGAAACAACTATTAAATAGGCAGAAACTGTCTGAAACAACTATTTTGAAACTCCAGAGGCCAGAAAAACATTACAGCATCCAGAGGAGAGCAGAAGAGGCTAATAAATTATGGTAAAGAACCACAATTTGCTCTTTCTGAGTGGCAGCTACCAGTGCCCATTCCCTACTCTTGTGGCAGGCCACCGCAAGGTCTAGTCCCTGGCTAGCTACTGCGAACAGAAAGGAACATAAAAATCCTCTTGCCCAAGAATAAGGGTGTGCATGGCCTATCACTGATCATAATTTTTGACTAGTGACTCGGATTGTTGGGCCCGGGCTCTGAAGGCAGCTGTTGTTTCAACCTACTGCAGACCAAAGTGGTGGCAGCCATGGTTTCAACCCTGCCCTGGACAAAGGCAGCAGCAGCCATTGTTTTGGCCCTCCCCAGACAGAGTGGAGGAGGTGATAGAGATTTACAGACACAGGGCTTACTCAGAGCTGAAGGGCTACATTTGCTGGGCAGGCCAGGAAAGTTCAGCTTTCAGTTGCCATGTCCATAGGGCACTTTGGAGCCATTATACACCCCCTTAATAGGTCCCTGCCCCTGTTTTGGCCAGGAATTTAGAAAGTCTTTCCCTGGGGTGACACTCCTGCCACAATTTGCCTCCAAGCACCTTAAGACAATGAAAGGAGTATAAAAAACTATACAAGCCGACAGTCTGGGAGAAAGGCCTACCAGCTTCAGATACCCTGGATAGGGAGGTTTGTCCCCTGGGAAACAGGGGAGACAACCAAACTCCTGTAAATAGAGGAACTCCAAAACAACTAACTAGCAAAAGCCCAGGACAAAACAGAGGCCGCATAAGACAGGGAAAACCCTACACAGTACATTCTTTTGGGGCAGACCTTCCTGATAGGAGGGCTGAAGCTCAGGAAAATCTCTGTCTTATTACCAGCTGTTTACAAACCAGAAAACAGAAATTCCAGGGAGTAAATCGCAGAGTTAACATTTTAAAATATTACAACATCCAGTGTGCAATGAAAGAAAAAGAAACAGGAAATGATGGCTCATCCAAAGGAAGAGGATAAAAATAGAGAAAACACCAAGGCAGAAGATGAGAATGTGGACATACCAAAGACAAAGTCTTTAAAAATTGATCTTAAAAATGCTTCAGGAGATGAAGGAAATTACAGAGAAAGAACTACAGGGTATCAAGAAAGCAATTAATGAGTAATATGAGAGTATAAGTAAAGAGAGAGAATTTTTAAAAAGGAACCAAACAGGAGTTGAAGACCACAATAACTGAAATGAAAATGCCCAGGAGGTTTTCAAGAACAGAATGGAGCTGGCAGAAGAAAGAATCAGTGAATGTGAAGACAAGACACTTGAAATGAGGCTGAGAAACAGAACAAAAAAAGATATATTAAAAGCAAAAATTGCCTAAGACAGCTATGGAACACCATCAGGGCACCAATATATGTGCTATGGGAGTTGCAAAAGAGAAGAAAGAGAAAGGGACAGAAGGAATAGTCGAGGAAATAACGACAGAGAACTTCCCAAACTTACCAAAAAATGTGAATATGGACATCTAAGAAGCTCAGAGAAAACCAAACAGGATAAACATGAAGAAAAATACACCCCATTATATATAAATTAACTATCAAATGCAAAAGAAAAGGACAGAGTTTCAACAGCTGCAAGAGAAAAGCAAGGTATTACATATAAGGGAATCCCAATAAGATTAAGTGCCAATTTCTCATCAGAAACCATGTAGGCAAGAAGTACTTAAAGTGCTGAAGGAAAACAACTGCCAGCCAAGAATTTTATATCTGGCAAGACTCTTTTAAAAATAAAGGAGAGATTAAGACATTCTCAGATAAACAAAAGCTGAGGGAATTCATCACCACTGCCACCTGCCTTATAAGCAATGCTAAAGGGAGTGCTTCAGACTGAAAGGCAAGGACACTAGACAGTGGTTCAAAGCAGCATACACATAAAGACCTCTGGTAAAGCTATCTATTTGAGTAATTATAAATGCCAGTATTATTGTATTGTTTGGTATGTAACTCCATTCTTACTTCCTACAGGTACTAAAATGTAAATATATAAAAAATAATGATAAATCTAGGCTTTTGGGCATACAAAGTACGAAAATATAAGTGGTAACAAGTATAGAAAAAGGGTATGGGGACAGAAGAGTATAGGAAAAGTATATGTGCATACTATTGAAGTTAAGTTGCTATGAAACCAAATATAATTTTTATATATTTATAGAATGTTAAATTTTAACTCTATGGTAACTACAAAGAAAACAGATGAAAAATACATCCAGATAGAAATGAGAAGGTGCTCAACATGGTGTAACACAAGAAAGCAAATAAATATAAAAGTAGGCTTTAACGGAATTGAGGGACAAAAAAGGTATAAGACTGACATAGACAAAATGGCAGAAGAAAGTCCTGTATTATCAGTAGTGACTTTAAATGGATTAAACTCTCCAATCAAAAGGCAGAGATTGGTGGAATGGATAAAAAAAGCATGCATGACCCAACTATATGCAGACTGCAAGAGACTCACCTTAAAGTCAAAGATACAGGTAGGTTGGTGGTGAAAGGATGGGGAAAAAAAATACCATGCAAGTAGAAATCCAAAGAGAACTGGGGTGGCTATACTAATATTGGAGAAAGTAGACTTTTAGTTTAAAACACTTATGAGGGACAAAGATGGTCATTACATACTGATAAAGGAGACAACTTAACAGGTTGTTATTACAATTATAAATATATATGCACCTAACAGCAGAGCCCTAAATTATAGGAAGCAAATACTGACAAATTTGAAGGGAGAAATTGACATTAATAATAGGAGACTTTAAGACACCACTCTCAAAAATGGATAGAACATCTAGTCAAAAGATCAGTAAGGAAGTACAGGGCTCGAGTGATACACTAAACAAACTAGACCTAACAGACATGTATATAGAACACTGCACCCAATGAAAACAAAATATTCTTCTCAAGTGCACATGGATCATTCTCCAGGATACACCATATGTTTGGTCACAAAAAAGTCTCAATAAATTCAAATATATTGAAATCATACAATGTATATTCTCTGACCACAACAGAATAAAGCTAGAAATCATTAACAAAGGGAGAAAGGGAAAATTCACAAATATGTGGAAATTAAACAAAATACTTTTAAATAATGGGTTAAAAAGAGAATCAGAAGCAAAATCAGGAAATACCTTGAGATATATGAAAATAAAAATACAGCATTCCAAAATTTATGGGATGCAGCAAAGGCTGTGCTGAAAGGAAATGTACCTCTAAATGTTTCCATTAAAAAAAGAAGAAACAGGAGCTGATGTGGCTCAAGCAGCTAAGCACCTGCTTCCCACATGGGAGATCCCAGGTTTGGTTTCCGGTGGCTCCTAAAAAACAAAAAAAACCCACAACAACAATAAGCAAATGAACGAAAAACCAACTCAGGGGAGCTGATGTGGCATGTGGCTCAAGGGTTAAGCGCCAGCTTCCCACATGCAAGGTCCCGGGTTCAATCCCCAGCCTTGGTACCAAAAAAAAAAAAAAAAGAATTCAAATCAAAGACCTAAACTCAAAACTGGAAGAACTAGAAAAAGAATAGCAAACTAAACCCAAAGCAAGCAGAAGCAAGGAACTAACGAAGATTAAACAAGAGATAAAATAAATAGAAAACAAAAAACAATAGAATATCAACAAAACCAAAAGTTGGTTCTTTGAAAAGATCAACAAAATCAACTAACCTTTAGCTAAACTGACAAAAAAAAAAAAAAAAAAAAAGAGGATATAAATAACAAAAATCAAAAAATGCAAAGGGGACGTTACTGTGGACCCCACTGAAATAAATATATAAATGGAAATGGTGAACAACTGTATGCCAACAAATTAGATAACCTAGATGAGATGGATAAATTCTTAGTAACACAAACTACCTACATTAACTCAAGAAGAAATAGATCTCAACAGACCAATTACTGGTAAAGGGATTGAACCAGTAATTGTGCCAACAAAGTAAAGCCCAGGACCAGATGGTTTGACAGGGGATTTCTACCAGGGAAGAAGACTTAATTCCAGGTCTGCTCATATCTTCCAAAACATTGAAGAGGAGGGAACACTCCCTAACTCATTTTATGAGGCCATCACTCTCATACCAAAGCCAGATAAAGATGTCACAAGGAAAGTAAACTACAGACTAATATCTCTTAAGAATATAGATGCAAAAATACTCAAGTACTAGCAAACCAAATCCAACAGCATATTAAAAGAGCCATAATCAAGTGGGATTTATCCCTACTATGCAAGGTTGATTCAACATAAGATAATCAGTTAAGTAATATACCATATTAACAGAATCAAGGAAAAAAATGTTCACCTCAATTTACGCAGAAAGGGAATTCATCAAAATACAGCACCATTTCTTGATAAAAACCACTTAGAACACTAGGAATAGAAGGAAACTTCCACAACATGATAAAGTGCATATATGAAAATCCCAGAGATAACATCCTACTTAATGCTGAAAGAGTGAAAGTTTTCCCTCTAAGATCAGGAAGAAGATATAGATGCCCAGTGTTACCACATTATTCACTATTGTACTGGAAGTTCTTGCCAGAGCAGTTAGGTAAGAAAAAGAAATGAAAGGCATCCAAATTGGAAAGGAAGAAATAAAACTTCCCCTATTTGCAGATGATATAATCCTATATACAGAAAATCCTGAAAAATCCACAACATAGCTCCTAGAGCGAATAAATGAATCCAGCAAAGTGGTGGGGTACAAGATCAGCACTCCAAAATCAGTATTTCTATACACAAGCAATGAATAATTGGAACAAGATATCAAGAAAAAATTCCATTCACAATAGCAACTAAAATAATCACATATCTAGGAATAAATCCAACCAAGAATGTAAAGGACTTATACACAGAAAACCACAAAACATTGCTAAAAGAAATTAAAGAAGAACTAGACAAATGGAAAGATATTCTGTGTTCATGGATTGGAAGACTAAATGTCATTAAGGTGTCAATTCTACTCAAAGAAATTTACAGTTTCAATGCAATCCCAATCAAAATTCCAACAACCTTCTTTGCAGAAATGGAAAAGCCAATCATCAAATTTATATGGAAGGGTAAGGGGCCCTGAATAGCTAAAGCCATATTGAAAAAGGAGAATAAAGTTGGAGGACTCACACTTCCCAATCTTAAAACTTAGTACAAAGCCACAGTAATCAAAACAGCATGGTACTGGCACAAGAACATACATAGCCCAATTGAATAGAATTGAGAACTCAGAAATCAACTCTCACATTTACGGCCAACTGATATTTTTTTTATTTTTTTTTTTACTTGGTGGGTATAGTGTTTATTTTAAAAATTCTTGTAAAAATGACTGTACCATTAAAAAAGAAATAAAAATCCTATTTTGCAGATTGGAAATTATTAAAATAAATAATGAATTATCAAAATTATTCACTAGAATATATCAATTCAATTCCAAAATAGTCAGTAATTGAGAAATACAGGAACAAAATAAGTATATAACACATATGGGAAGTGAATAGCAAAATAAAAACTGTCTACTATACCTAATCAATGTTTACATTACATGTAAAGAATGAAGTATTCCAGGTGAAGTCAGAGATTTGCAGAGTGGATAAAAAGGCAGGATCCAAATATATACTGTCTTCAAAACACATGCTTTAAACTGAAGACATAAATCACTTGAGAGCAGTGTAACAACACAGAAAAGCAGTTAGGGATTAGAATACCTGAACAACCATGCAAACCAAATATATCTAACAGACATCTGTAGAACACTCCACCCAAGGAGAGTTGAACACAAATTCTTCTCAAGCATATATACAGTGTTTTCCAGTATAGACCACAGTTAATATCATTCACTGAATGTTTTCCCTCTAAGATGAGGAGTAAGACAAGCATGACTGCTTTCACCACTGCTATTCACTAGAAGTCCTAAGCAGTATAATCAGGTAAGGAAAATAAATAAAGGACATCCACACTGGAAAGGAAGAAGTAATGAATCTATGTTGAGACACTTCTCAACACTTTGCTGTTTTCACCTAACTCCAGTTCTGCAGTTGCCTTAAAAATTCAGTCAGTCCAATGATGGGCAGGTACTCCTTGTCCAAGTTTCTTGCCAGCAGTCTGGGCCTCTGCCTTCCGGACGCTAGGGAGCACATATGGCTTTCCTTTATCGGCCAGTAGGAACCAACTTCCAGATTCATCTTTTTGCTGTTGGTGTCTCTTTTAAAGGCTTCTGTGACTCCCAGGATGGTATCTGGGGGCTCTATCTCCACGTGGGTCTACCAGGAGCTGGCTCTAGCAGAGGCCATGGCAGAGAGGCCTAAGTGGAAAGTGGCGGAGACCCCAGAGAGGACATGGCTGGAGTGTAGCAGGGCCATCAGCAACAGCAAAAGAGCAGTGGACAGCTACAGGACAGAGCCGGGGACAAGAGGGAGCTGACCTCAACTGCATTTCTATACAGCAACAATGAGCACTGAATTCATCTTGTCTTTGTATTCTTCCATGGGTGAGGGCAGGGTTATCAGGAACTGATGGTCCCTAGCAGCTTATTTTACACAGGCCAACTCATTCCTCATGACCAGGCACTCCAGATTTTGGCAAAGGATAGCTGCATAATTCTTGCTAATTCCACTCTGAGAAATCTATCCTAGACCAATGAAATCATGTCTGTGCAATGATTCCTGGGGCAAGTTCATGACAGCAAAAACGCTACCGCTGGGCCGGGAACGCGGGCCCCAAGGCCCGTGACTCACTTGTTCCACTGCCCACCCGCACGGCAGGGCAGATACTCCATCCCTCGCTGCACTCCTGGATCTAATTTTTGACTAGGTAGCAAAACCTACTCAATTGGCAAAGAACAGTATCTTCAACAATTGGTGCTGGGAAAACTGGATCGCCATTTGCAAGAAAAAGGAGGAAGACCCCTACCTCAAATCATATACAAAAAACTCAAAATGGATCAAAGATACCTGGCAACAAGGGATTATTACAAAGCGCCAACTAGTGATGCATTTTGAAAAAGCCCTTGACCAGAAGGGGGAAATATTAAATACAAAAGAATTTTTATGGCTAAGAGATTTCAAAGTGAGCCAGGAGTTCATTCCAGAGGTTACACTTATGCACATCATACGAGGCTCTCACTGACTGCTGCAGTAAACAGGTACTCAAGCAGGGGGACATCCAGAGACATCTGGACACTATAGGCAGGGCAGAGAAGCCCGGTAATTAAGGCACCCTGTCAGTGGGCCTTACCTTGGAATATATGATAACCTATACCCCCAATGTATTGGAATTGGACTCATTTATAATTTTCCTACACATGGTTCTTATACCCCCTTTATTTGAACCTATCATTAGCACTATACCCATTAAATATGTGTCCCAGAGACAAATATTCTGGCTCTCCATGTGCTAGTTGAGCCCTGAATCTCAGCAGAGTTGAAGCCAACACCTACCCTCCAATTCATCAGACTCACCCAGGACAACTAACAAAAGGATGATGATGGACAACACCCATGCCCCAAAACAGAGAATTAATTGCAAGCAAGATAATTCTAGGGAAGCGGCTGTGGCTCAATCAGTAGGGCTCCCGTTTGCCATATGGGAGGCCCCGGGTTCGGTTCCCGGGGCCTCCTGGTGGGGGCGGGCCCGCCCGCACGGCGTGGTTGGCTGACCCAGCGAGCACAAGCAGCAAGGGGGGGATAAATGAATAAATAAATAAAATCTTTAAAAAAAAAAAAAAAGATAATTCTACCCATCTGCCCCCATGGGATCTAAGCTCCCTTTCAATCTGAAGCAGAGTGGGCATCACCATCCCAAAATCCTCAAGATTGAGGAATGACCAAACATAAAGGTGGAATGCAACTATGGACTAAAGTAGATATTATTATTCCAGTATAGAAGAACCTAACATTGATATAAAGGTCATGGTCACCAGAGGTTCCTAGGGGAAGAAGAGAGAAAAATAAGCATTTTTGGGACATTAGAATTTTTCTGCCTGACATTGCAATGACAGATACAGGCTATTATACATTTTGTGAAAACCTATAAAATTGTGCAGTGTAAAGTGTAAACCATAATGTAAACTATAACCATGGTTAATAAGTAGCACTACTTCAATATGTGTTCATCATTTGTAACAAATGTACCACACTATTGAAAGATGTTGTTAATGGGGAAACGTGGGGGAGGGGGAGGGGGTGAGGTATATGGAATCATCTTTATGTTTGATGTAACATTTATGTATGTAATCTAAAGCTTCTTTAAAAATAATAATGGAAGCGGTTGTGGCTCAAGAGGTTGAGCACCCACCTCCCACGCAGGAGGTCCCAGGTTCGGTTCCTGGTGCCTCCTGAAAAAAACAAAAACAAACAATAAGCAAACAAACAAAAAAACCAACTGAAGGAAGTTGATGTGGCTCAGTGGTTCAGTGGCGGCTTCCTGCATGGGAGGTCCTGGGTTCAATCCCCGGCCCCTGGTACTTCAAAAATAATAATAGTAATATTAAAGAAAGATAATTTTTAAAAAATGTTTTAAAGAGCTAGGACTATCAAACTCCTAGAAGAAAACATAGGGAAGCATTTTCAGGACCTTGTGTTAGGTAATGGTTTCTTACACTTTACACCCAAAGCACAAGCAACAAAAGAAAGAATAGATAATGGGACCTCATCAAAATTAAAAACTTTTGTGCCTCAAAGGACTTTATCATGAAGGTAAATGACAGTCTACACAGACGGAGAAAATATTTGGAAACCACACATCTGATAAATGTTTAATGGCCAGAATATATAAAGAAATCCTTCACCTTAACAACAAAAAGACAACTCAATTTAAAAATGGGGAAAAGATTTGAACGGACATCTGTCCAAAGAAAGCACATGAAAAGGGGGATGGATGTAGCTCAGATGGTTGGGCGTCCATCTCCCATATGGAGGGACCTGGGTTCAATCCCCGGGACCTCCCGGTAAAAATTAAAAAAAAAAAAAAAAAAAAGAAAGCACACGAAAAGATGCTCAACATCATTAGCCCATCAGGGAAATGCAAATCAAAACCACAGTGATACACCATTTTACACCCATTAGAATGGAGTAAAATCCTATAGAAACATTAAAAAATAAGCAGAAACTATTCTGCTTATTTTTTATTTTCTATTAAAAAAACAGAGAATAACAAATGTTGGACAGGATGTGGAGAAATAGGAACACTAGTCCCATTGCTGGTGACATGTAAAATGGTGTTGCCACTGTGGAAGACAGTTTGGCGGTTCCTCAGAAAGGTAAGTATAGAACTACTATATAACCCATTAATCCTACTTGTTGGTATATACCCGAAAGATTTGAAGGCAGGGGCTCAAACAGATATTTGCACACGAATGTTCATAGCAGCATTATTCACAATTGCCAAAAGATGGAAGCAACCAAGCCAGTGAATGGATACGTAAAATGTGGTATTTACATGCATTGAAATATTATTCAGCCATAAACAGGAATGAAGTCCTGATACATGTGACAATATGGATGAACTTTGAAGACATCATGTTGAGTGAAATAAGCCAGACACAAAAGGACAAATATTGTATGATCTCACTGATTGAAACAATTAGAATAAGCAAACTCATAGAGTCAGATTCTAGAATATAGGTTACCAGGGGACGAGGTGGGGATAGAGAATGGGAAGTTAAAGCCTAAAATGTACATGGTTCCTCTTTGGCATGATGGTAGTGTTTTGGTAATGGATGGTGGTGACAGCTTGTCTGTCAAAAGCAATATACCAGGAATGTGTTGGCTTTTACAATGGGGACTTATTAGCTTACCCTTACAGTTTTGAGGGTATAAAAACATCCAAATCATTGCATCATGAGGTGATGCATTCTCCCCAAGGACCAGCTGCCAGCAATCCTGGTCTCCTCTGTCCCATGGCAAGGCTCATGGTGGCATCTGCTGGTCTCACCCTTGTCTTCTGCATTTCATTGCTTTCAGTTTCTGGCTTCTGTGGCTTTCTTTCTCTCTTTCCCTCTGAATTACATTCTCTTATAAAGGTCTCTAGTAATGAAAATTGAGACCTAATCAAAAGGCCCTTAACTGAAGTAACCTAATCAAAAGATCCTACCCACAACAGGTTTACAATCACAGGAATTGATAAGCTTTAACAACATGAATTTCTGGGGTTCATATAACTCTAAACCATCACAGAAACAGAATAAAATTATTCAGTCTTCACTTGATTGCTGTAAACCTGTGACTTTTCCAGAGTTCTGAGAAAGTCTATTCTGAGAGTTTCTGCTTGTTTTTCAATGTTTCTATGGGATTTTACTCCACCATCATGCTGATGTCACTCTTGAAGCCTTATTTTAATATAGTTTTGCATATTTAAGCATAATTTTTTGTTACTCCTTTTTAAATCATTTAGTCTATTCAGAATTGGAAAACTAAAAAGCAGCAAAAAAAGGAGGAAATTTTCAAGTTAAAAGAAAAGGCAGATGATATACCTATGCTTCTTCATAATAAACAAGAAGATAATCAAAAGCAAAAGGAAGAACAAAGAAACAAACAAAAACTGGCAGTTGAAGCTTGGAAAAAACAGAAAAGCATAGAAATCTCAATGAAACATGCTTCTCAGTTAAAAGAAGAGGAAGAAAAAGAGAAAAAGCAACAGAAGGAGCGCCAACGCCAATTTAAACTAAAATTACTACTAGAAAGTTACACCCAACAGAAGAAAGAACAGGAAGAATTTTTGAGGCTTGAAAAGGAACTAAGGGAAAAGGCAGAAAGGGCAGAAAAAAGAAAAACTGTTGCTGATGAAATTTCCAGGTTTCAAGAAAGAGTGAGTAACTATTTTTCCTAAATAATTTTTAAATGCTATACATGGAAATATTACTTCAGAATCAAGTTAAACAAAAATTTATAACTGCTCCTTATATTGGGCCTGTACAGCCTGATGGCATTAGTATACCAAAATGAGCAAGCCATGCTCCTTAATTTCTAGTAGCTTATAGTCTAGTGTGAAAGACAGATGTGCAAGTAGGAGTTTAAGTATAATGTGGTAAATAGTGTGGTAATTGAAGTCTGGACAGAATAGTAGTTTTTTATGTTTACAAAGGAAGCTTATCAAAGCTAGAAGGGTTAGAGAGGAAATAATCCTTGCTGTTGAGTCTTAAAGGGGAGGTAAGGATAAGGAAGGGGGAGATCTTCCTAGCAGAGGGAACAGTGGTTTTTGTGGGGGAAACTAAAGACTTAAATCTCATCTATCAAAAGAAAAGGAGTTTTAGATTGGACCATAAAGCAAATCCCTAAAAGAAAGTGATTCAGAAAGAATATGCATGTATTGCATTTATATTTAGAGAAAATAAATCTAGTAGCTTTTGTTGGAAAAGGTTAATATTGGGAAAGTATTGATATTTAAGAAAACTTAATTTTACTTGCAAACAATTAAACTTTGGACCAAATTCCAGTTAAATTTTTACTTTCTTCATGGTATATGTTTTTTAGGATTTACATAAACTTGAATTGAAAATTCTAGATAGACAAGCAAAGGAAGATGAAAAGGCAGAAAAACAAAGAAGACTGGCAAAATTAAAGGAAAAGGTAGTTTGTATTGACATTATTTTTATTCTTATTATCATAATTACTTGATTTATAAATTTACAGACATCAAATCCATATTCTTAATATACAGCTTTATTCCTGTACCATCTCCTTTAATTTTCATTCTTATTTAAGTTTTTACATATTAGGAAGCATAGATTAGTGCAATTTAAGGAACTATTGGTTGAATTCTACCACTTCATATTATAAGCACCTCTTTTTCTTTCACCCTAAATTATTTCTCTTCCTACTCACCATCCTTTTCTTCATTCTTGCTATATGAGCCTCTGTCTTAGACTTATGGCAGCTATGTGCATTGCTTAATCTCACTAGTGATACTCAGAATTAATGATGTTGTTGATCCTCATGAATAAAGCACAGACAGTACTTACAGGTGGTTATCCTAAATTTATTATTTGACTGTATCACTTTCATACTTAGTTGTATTAAATTTGCCTTATAACACAAAAAGAAAAATTAGAATAAAATAATAGAAATAGAAAAATAAACTAAATAACAGTTTATTAATAGAGTGATATAGTCCAGATTTTGTAGCTCATTTTAGCTATAAATATGAGCATAATTATAAGTTCACTGTCTACAAGGTTAACAGTTTCATTACTGTTTAGCTCATATAAAAATTGTTTCTTAAAACTGCTTTCTGTTACCAAGGATCTTACTTATTTATTAATACAAATCTAATAGTTCATATAAATTAACTGTTACTCATTTTGTTCTCATTATAGGTTGAAAACAATGTTAGTAGAGATCCCTCTCGGCTTTACAAACCTACCAAAGGTTGGGAAGAACGGACCAAAAAGATAGGACCAACATGCTCTGGGCCACTTCTACATATCCCACATAGGTAAAGAGACATTAGAATGGGTGGTCATATTATAATAGTTTAATTAACTGCACCTTTATATGTTAATTTTTTTGCCATTTCTGACTGTATATTTTACAATAAAAACTTGGAAAAACAAATCTCTATATATATATATACATATATATATTTAAGTTATTTAATGTTAGGATTTTTTGTTTGTTTTCTATATGTTTACAATTTCTCTTCTCTTTTTTTCCTTAGGGCTATTCCAACCTGGAGACAAAGAGTGTAGAGAAGAATATGAAATAATGAAATTGGTAGTCAGTAGATGTGAATGTTAGCATATTCAGTTATACCAGGAAATAGAGTAACTAACCATATTCTTTAACTATCACTAGCCCAATCAGATTGATTATTAACTGTATTATATGTGAATTGACAGGTATTAAGTTTCATGCTGGCTTTGTCATTAATGTTTCCTGTTTAGTCTAAAGAGAGTATTTACTATTTAATTCATGTTGGGCTGTTAATGATACCAAATGTTATTTAAATGAGTTTATGTTACAAACATTATTTTATTTATATGCACAGAACATTTTGAAGATATTTTGGTTTTGTCATGGCATAAAATAAATTGGGAAATAGAGTGACATTTTTTAAACCAAAATTTTGTAACTTTTAAATCTTGGAGGTAAGTTGGCTTGAATAACAAAAATGTAAAGTTTTTTGGTTGTTTTTCTTAGTTAAGTAATAAGTTAGTACTTTTTCTAAGTTCAACAAATTGGTAGTTTGGCAGTTACTACATTTTTGTGTAATAAACATTTTGTATTTGATTGAAGCATGTTTTGTTTTATATAGAGAATATTTATTTTTAAAATATACTTCTCACGTCACATACCTTATTAATTATATTATTGATAATAATCTTTTTTGCTTTCTTCAGTTATTCCAAATTTCCCTTCAGCCTTTCTGGGCTTCACACATTTATAAAATCTTCGTGTCTTTTACCTCTTCTGGCTGGTGCAATTTTCCTTTCTGCTTGTTTTCTTCAAAATATAAAAATTCTTTGTTCTGAAACACCATCAGAACAAACTAGCTTTAGAATACTAGAATTTCTTTCAATGGCATTTAAAGTGTTATAGAATTGTTAAACTAATATCCCTTTGGTCAAAAGAGTTAATTTAAAAATTTACAATTTTTGTATCTGGAAATACAACTTAATTCAACTCAACTTTTCATATGATAAAATCTTATTTACTGACTTTAATTGGTTACCCCTGATAGGAAAAGTACCATATACATAATAAATGTACAAAAATTATTTCTTATAACTTTTATCTTAGAGTATCTTTATTTTTAATTTGATAATTTTAGGTCAAATGATGCTGTTAGAAATTTACTGTGAGTAGTAGTCAAAGCCTTTTCTTATTTCACAGTTAATATTCACAGTAGATTGCTTTCAAATTTTGGAAGCTAAATTCTGATTAAATTATTGATACAGAATGAGAGAATTGACATAAAACATTCTTGATCAGGAATGCTCATTTATTTATTTTGTTCTCCATAACTTTTTTAAATGATTTGAGGCAGTTTAGAAATAAAATATAGAATAGAACATGGGAGTTTAAAAACAGAACCATGGGAAGCGGCTGTGGCTCAATCAGTAGGGCTCCCGTTTACCATATGGGAGGCCCCGGGTTCGGTTCCCGGGGCCTCCTGGTGAGGGCAGGCCCGCCCGCACGGCGTGGTTAGCTGACCCAGCGAGCACAAGCAGCAAGGGGGGGGATAAATGAATAAATAAATAAAATCTTTAAAAAAAAAAAAAAACAGAACCAAACAGCTACAAGATACAGAAACCTAAATATTTTTTTGTGTTACTTTCTAACATGTTGCTTTTTGTTGCACATACATGCAGCTTTCAATTTCCTGGCATCTAAGGTAAGCGTACTGTGTGATGTGGTTCTTATGGTTTTTGGTTTTGGTTTTGGTTTGTTTTTTAATAAAAGGAAGCATGGAAGTTCGTCTGAAGAAACTAGTCTAACTGAATCTGAAATCAATGAGGAGTTTATTATATGGATCTTTTATATAAGATGTTAGAGAAACATAACTGATAATATTTTCATTATGGCTCATAGAAGACATGTCAAATATGTATGCGCCAACATTCCCATACTTTGAAGACTTGAGCTATTTACACTTCTTAGTTGATAATGTAGAGTAGCATTTTATGTGGGGGTTAGACTCTGTCTTACAAACATCAAAAAAAATTTTATGGTCAAAATCACCCCTGAAAAGCCTTTCACTCACCTAAAGGATATATTATCTTTCAATGAATCCAACGTAAGTTTTTCCTCCTGAGTAGGATCAGATTGCTGGTTCTTGAGCTGTGAATCAAATGAAATATTTGGTTTCCCTTCAAGGGCTATTTGCATAGGATTGTATTTCCTGAACATGTATAAAATGTGCATACTTGACTCTATTAAGTTAAGTTTGTGTTATATGACTCCACTTTGAACATCTTCAAGTATTTGTGGATGTGTGTGTGAAAGAGAGAAAAATCTTAATTATAATAGAATGAAAACTCCTTTAGACTGGATATAACTGAAGGGCAAGGACTGTGGCCCCCCATGTTTGTAGAGAAGCACCAAGGCCCATACTGGGCAGTTTAATGCAGTATTTGTTAAAGATATATAGGTATACCTGTGAATAAGTAGTTACTAGTACTAGAATTATAGAAGGCACTTGGGACTGTTGAATAAGTATAAGATAACTCCAGATCAAAGGGTTCATTTTTTAAGACATGCATTCTTTCTTTTTTTTTTTTTTTTTAAAGAAAGGCATTTTCTAAGAAAACCAACAATTAAAAATTATATCCAAACTTCGTGTGGTTGAAACAACTTAAATCTCTCGTTTCCCTAATTTATTTCTATATAAATGAAAAACAGCTAAAAACATGTTCATTTTTTAGTTGAACATATTATTTTGCAGTTGCAAATTGATGCACCATTTAAAATTTTTTTGTTTTGATGCTGGATGGCACATTGACTCAAGCAAAGAGTAAACTCTGTAAGACTTGTGAAAGAAAATGATGCAAGCAGTCATACATATATACATGTATGTATATGTTATGTGTGTATGTGAACGTACACGTGCATATGTGTGTGTATGAGATTCCTTGTATTTCTAGAGAACAGGAAAGTCCTTAAACTTCTGCAGTGTTGATACTTATTTAATAAGTATTTTTCTTCATCGTTTGATTTGTAGCTTTAATTTCCTTATCCATTCAGCTAAAAGCTGTAACCCTCCAAAAATGAGTCTTGTTACCAAATTTATACCAACCCATCCGTGCATTCGGATAGACCATCCATCCCCACGTTCTTTCGGACCATGATTTCCTCAAAGCGAACTTAAAGCTGTTGACCTTGCGCCTACTACTCCTATATATCGAACGTGGAAGGATTTGTGGGCTGGGCTTTACAAGGACGGGGAGGTGTTTCCAAGCCTTTGCTGATTGAACAGAAAAGGATGGTCGTGCGCTAGCTAGGGGGAAGTCGGAGAAATAAAATGCTGCATAAGACCTCCCGTTGACAGGTGCGGTTTTAGTCACCCTACTGGGCGTGTGGCAAACGCACGTCCCGTCCCCGCCTCATTCGGACGGTTCCTATCCTCCATTCTCAAGTTGCCCCTCATTTGTACCGCGCTACAATTGCTTCCGGATCGCGGCAGGCGTCGTTTCCGGAGCAGCATGGCGGCCACGGAGGACAGTCGGCTGGTGGGGAGTGGTGAGGGAGAGCGGCTGGATTTCTTGCGGGACCGGCACGTGCGGTTCTTCCAGCGGTGCCTACAGGTCTTGCCCGAGCGCTACTCTTCGCTCGAGACCAGCAGGTAACTCGTGGCTACAGTCGGCGGGGCTGGAACGGGTCCCTGGCCCCAGCGGAAAGGCGCAGCAGAGCGGAACAGCTAACCCAGCGTCCGCAACCAACCCGGCGCCTCCCGTCTCAGATGGGTCTGCAAAGACCGCTTCCCCGAGCTACGGCGGGAGGGTGTGAGAAGCTTTAAATCAATAGGTTTTGGGATCTCCAGTTTCCGCACTTTCTACTTCACAACCATTTTTTCTTGTCAACTATGAGCTTCCTTTTTACTCCCTCTCCCAGATCCTGTGAGTCACCACTCTGAGTATTTGAGACAGTTCTATTTTCGCCTGTTTACGTCCAACAGTAAAAGGGAAAAGCAAAGCGTTTGTCAACGTGTTATAAAGAGCCTTTCCTGTATTTCCCTTTCCTCCCTGAAGTCATTAACTCTTAACTGAAAAAGGCTATATGGTGTTTTATGTATAGGTACAGCAGAGAGGCAAAATTTACTTTCTAGGAATTGTAAATCTAATGGTGGGGCTGTTATAACCCAGGAGATCGACCACACTCAGACTTTAACCACTTTTATGAAGTTTATTGAGCTAAGCCCGCGGGTGTCTGCAGCACCTCTCATGCAGGAGAGAACTGCAGCACCCAGGTTTTAAAATGGCTCCTTTTTATAGGGGGTTGCTGTCTCAGTTTGCAAGCAAGCGGGATAAACAGAAGCGGATTTTGGCAGTTAGCTAGCGTTTACACAGAATGCCCTGATAGCCTGGGGCACAGCTGCAGGGTTGAGAGTCCTTGCAGGATTGTTCAAAGGAGGGGAGGTTGTGTGCTTTTCAGATAAGACACTTAGGAGACAGTGGGAAACTTTTCTTTTCTACGTTACTCTGGTTGCCATGAAGGCCTATGGGTAGGCTAATTTAGGGTTCGATAGGGCAAGATTGGCAAAAAGAGGTGCTGTATTGAATAAAGCCTCCTGTTAAAGTGTATTTGCAGTAGACTTGATAAGGTTGGAGTTGGCTGAGGAGTGTGATTTGGCAGAAGATAAGAAACTAGACTATTTCAGAGAATAAAAGTCTTGGGATAAGAAGAACGAAAGGAGGAGGCTATCTTTGCTCTGCATTGCTGTGTTTTGAAACGAGGCTCCAAAACTACATATACTGAATGGGGAAGAGACAGCAGATTGTTTTTGCTCTGATCTTTCTCACATTTCTGAACTCTGAGCCTCTGGTGTATTTTGTATAATGTATAGCTTAATCAGTTTGGGGAGTTTTGTAGATTATTTTTGTGCACGTAGTCAAGAAATACTTGTCAGCTGAAGTACAGCTGAACAAAACAAGGGATTTCAACAGAATACTATGCTATGTTAGCAAGTGTTCTGTGGGAGCATATAGGAAAGACAGGTAACCTAATCAAATTTCTTTACAGAGTACTTCCCTAGTCTTTGCAAAAGAGATTCCTCACCCACCTATCCCCCATGACCACCAGAAATTACATATTTATTGTTTTACTTGTTTAAAGCATTCCTTCACCTGGAATATAGACTTCATGAAGGTAGAATCTTTGTCTATCTTGTTCACTTCAATAACATTAGGGCTGCTCTGTCCAGTATGGCAGCCACTAGCACATCTGACTTTTTAATTTTTAAATTAATTAAAATTAAATCAAATTAAAAATTCAGTTTACAGTGTCACATTTTAAGTGCTTAGCCACATTGGCCAGTGGCTACTGTATTTTTCTATTTGAACATTTCATCATTTCAGGAAGTTCTGTTGGACAGCACCGCACCTAGGTCCTTGAATAGTAAGTGACATGTTGAGAAGTACTAAGTAAATGCTGTTAAAGGATGAACAGATTCTTGCAAAAGAAAGAGTGAAACATTATGTATATTCGTTTCTCCCTAAGTATTGATTGACCAGCAGAACCCATAGCTAGACTTAAATTAAGATTTCTGAAGTCCAATCCATTGTAGTGATATGGGTTGTTAAATATGTAGATAAATCAAATTTAGATTTTTAAGGGGGCTAATTTTATGTGAACTCAAATGAATTGGATAAGAAATCTCCCGTTCTATTGTTAAATTGTGATTGTTAAAAACAATTGAACTTGGCTTGTAGCTATCATTATAGGTCTGTGGGTACATTTTCAAAATGCCAATGTGATTGATTCATCTATTCTATAAAATTCCAGCATGGACAAACCCATATTAGACTAATGCATGTTGGTGGTAAACTATGTAATTCTGCTGAAAGCATAAGTAAAACAGCAATAATTGTCTGGTTTAATAACTAATTTAACAATTGATTTAATAACCTTAGTATAATCGTAGCCTCTACACCAGGCATAATAATATTAAATAATATTTACCTTGGTGCCTTGGTAAAGAGATTTTAATTATATTCTCTTTTTTGCCAAGTTGTTTGTCACTTGGATAGAATTTTTTTTAAACCAATTTTGGTTTAATTGGAGCTCACTTAATAACCTATATTTAAGATAACCTGCATGTATCAGTTTTTGTAGTGACTTTAAAATTTTTATTTTTCTCCCATCTGATTCACAATATTTACTTTCCTTATTTTAGTATCAAGTCCTTTTGTGGGGTATGTGATTCATAATTGACTTTAAGCTTGTGAAGAAGCTCCAACCTTTTCAGCAAGTATATACTGATACCAGAGTTTTAAGACAAAATAATATATTGCCTGTCATAATTCTCACCCAGTTTTGCACAAGTATTTATTTACTGTCTACTGTGTGTCTGGACATAGGGATATAGTGTGGTGTTAAACTATGATTCAAGTGTTTCTGTACTCATTTCTTTTTATAATGAATCTGAAACAGCTGACACTTAGGAAAGCTAACATTGGACTGGAAATTTAAGCACTTATCTGTCTGCCATTTTGGTGAAATTATTCTTTTCCCATTTCCCTGGCAAACAGAAATGAATGATTTTTACTTTTTTATTGACAATGGCTCTATGAAAATAAAAAAGTATATTGTTTCATTCAAGGTTTTTCTTTTTTATTAACTTCTGAAAAGTGGTAGTTACTATTTAACTCAAATGTTAGATAATTGTTCAGTGAATATTAAACATTAGATTGTGCTTTATCAATTAACAGGTTTCTTTTATTATAAGTGGTTTAGAGAGCTTTTTGTGGTTTTGAGTTATTGTTGCTATTTGTATTTGTGTAATTTGCCTTTTTATTGAGTAATGAAATATAGACCACTTTCTAATGTTATTTTTACTGTGCTAGAAGAAGAGTTTAGGAAATTAACTCCTTTTACAAAGTATTCTATTCTCATTTTTCCCCAAAGTATCCTGATGTCTACCATACCCCACCTCCTCTGTCCTTTCATTCTCTCCTGTATCTCAAGTACATCACAGTCTAGCAGTGAGTTTCTCAAAGTATAGTGGTGATAATGGGATCCTCTTAATATATAACATCAGAGTACTTACTAAAATGCACATGCCTGGACCCTTTCCCAGATCTACTCTATTGGAATCTATGTGTGAGCCTGGGAGTCTGCAGCATAACAAGCATCCCAGGTAGTCCTGATACACACTAAAGTTTAAGAACTATTTGCCTGATAGGAGTACTAAATATACAAATAGGTTATTGTAACAGTGCATCCTAACTTTAATGTGCATATGAATCACCTGGTGGTCTTGTTCAAATGCAGATTCTTATTACATAGATCTGGACTGAGATTTGAGATGCTGCATTTCTAGCAAGGTGGTTGAAATTGTTTGGAGTGTTATTTACCCCAGAAAAACATGTTTTTAAACTTAGTCTGTTCCTGTGGGTGTGAACCTATTATAAGTAGGACCTTTTGATGAGGTTACTTCAGTTAAGCTGTGGCTGGCCTCAATCAGAATGGGTCTTAATCCTATCACTGGAGTCCTTTATAAACAGAATGAAATGCAGATACAGAGAGAAAGCCATGGGAAACAAGAAATTGAAATTCAGCTCTCTAAACTCAGAAGAGAATGGAGAGGCCAAGAGAGGCCACCATGTGCATGGCTATGTGATGTAGGAGCCAAGGACCAAGGATCACCGGCAACCAGCCCTAAAATGTCAGTCTTTGCAAAGAAAACATTGCCTTGATGACACCTTGATTTGGACTTTTTCGCAGCCTCAAATCTGTGAGCTAATAAATTCCCATTGTTTAAGCTGATCCATTACATGATATTTGCTTGAGCAGCTAAGGAAACCAAAACAGATTTTAGTACCAGGAAAGTGGGGTGCTGCTATTTGCAAATACCAAAAATGTAGAAATGACTTTGGCATTGGATAATGGGAGGGGTTGGAAGAATTGACAGGTGCCTAATAGAGAAAGCCTAGATTGCTTTGAAGAGACTGTTAGTAGAAATATCTATTCTAAAGATACTTCCAACGAGGCATTAGAAGGAAATAATGAATGTGTTATTGGAAACTGGAGGAAAGGCGATCCTTGTTTTAAAGTGGCACTGACGGCTGTGGCTCAATCAGTAGGGCTCCCGTTTGCCATATGGGAGGCCCCGGGTTCGGTTCCCGGGGCCTCCTGGTGAAGGCAAGCCCGCCTGCACGGCGTGGTTAGCTGACCCAGTGAGCACAAGCAGCAAGGGGGGGATAAATGAATGAATAAATAAAATAAAATCTTTGGGAAGCGGCTGTGGCTCAATCAGTAGGGCTCCCGTTTACCATATGGGAGGTCCCGGGTTCGGTTCCTGGGGCCTCCTGGTGAGGGCAAGCCCGCCCGCACGGCGTGGTTGGCTGACCCAGTGAGCACAGGCGGCAAAGGGGGGAAGAATGAATAAATAGATAAAATCTTAAAAAATAAATAAATAAATAAATAAATAAATAAAGTGGCACAGAACTTGGTGAAATTGAGTTCTGATGTTGGATAGAAGGCAGAACTTGGAAGTGATGAACTTGGATATTTAGCTTAGGAGGTTTCTAAACTAAATGTGCAAAGTTCAGCCTGGTTGCTCCTTGCAGCTTATAGTGAAATGAGAAAGGAAGTTGTGAATTGAACTTCTGGGGACAAAGAAACCAGAAATGGATGGTTTGGAAAATTCTGAGCCTCTCCAGATAATGTGCTCTGAGACTATAGACAGAAGCAGCCCTGTCAGGGATCTCTCTGAGCTTCCAGAAAGCAAGTCCCCTGAGAGTTGGGTTCGATGTGAGGGTTTAACTGAACAAGGAACCAGTCAGCAGTTTCCATGTAAGTTAGGATTGGAATTGGCAGTTATCCAGGAGGAATCTGTGGAAACTCCTTTTTATCTGATGGATTGGGCCCCTGTGAACTACATGCAAAGCTGACAAGTTTTTGTGAGATTAGTATGAGTGGAACCACTGCCAGCCTGGACTAGAAGGGACAAATTGAAGGAAGAATGGCTTCAACGGCAGAACCATGGAAGCCAAAGTCTGGCCAAGAGAACAGGCCCACCTTTGTGTGTGGAAAGGGCAGGTCTGCCCCTGTACTTGGAGGGGACAGGTCATCTGTCCTGTCACTTGGAGGGGGCAGGCCTTCCACCCCATTGTTGAGGAAAAGTGCTGCTACCCCAATGCTTGGAGATGGTGGGGCCTGTGCTCCAGTGTTTGGGGAGAGCACGGCCACTGCATTAGCACTTAGGAGGAGTGGGGCTGCAGGCCCATCAGGCTCAGAGGATAAAACATCAATCCATAGATGACTCTCATACCTTAAAATCTAATGGTGTTTGCCCAGCTGTGTTTTGGAATTGTTTGAGACTTGTGACCCCTGTTTTTCTTCTAATTTCTCCCTATGGGAATGGGAATGTCTATCCTATGCCTGTCCCTCCATTGTATATTGGAAGCAGATAACTTGTTTTTTTGATTTCACAGGTCTACAGACAGAGGGATTATGTGTTAGGACAGACCACACTTAACCAATTTTGATGAGACTTGGTACTTAACACTGTTTCTGAAATGCCTTAAGGTTTCTGGGATGTTATGATGGAATGAATTTACTTTATATGTGGAAAGAACATGCCTTTTGGGGGTCCACAGGGTGGAGTGTGATAGTTTGGAGCTGTAAGTACCCCAGAAACATTGTTGCACAATAGAAGAAGAGACCGGTTGGTGGGGCATGAGGGGTGGTAGGTGAGGTCTGGGCAATGGCCCTGGCTGCTCATGTGTCCATGACTTCCCCAGCAAGATCTAGGCAGGAATAGAGTCCAACGTTAAAGACACTTGGAGATGCCAGTAAAGAGGCTTTACTAGTCAAGGGCAAAGCAAGTGATCCAAAGCTTGGGAATCTAGTCAAGTTCCATAAATCATGGTTTCCAGTTATACTCCCAAATTGTCATTCACTGCTCTACCCTGACAGCACACTTCATTTAGTGGCATAAGAAATTCATATCAGAGTAGCTAAATCCTTTTTTCACTGCCCAGTCTCCCCCACGCTCCCCTTTTTTTGTACTTACTTAATTCTCCCTTCTTTTGTGCTGTTGTTTATGCATGGAAAATGAGATATATTTTTTGGAGACATTATTTAGTTTACCTCTCCTATCTACAAATTGATCTTCTGGTGAAAGAGGGAAGAAGTTACTTTTTAATTCCTGTAAGAAAAACTTCTTATATGTGCAAAGGTTTTGTTGAGTGTAGGAGAAAGGGCAGGAAGACGTGGCTTACTGCCTTTGGCTTTTCAGGCTACAGACTCAGATTCAGTTCTAGTGAAAAGAAGAAAGCAAGAGAACAGACAAATGTTTCCAAAAAAAGTAAAAATAATGTAACTGGGAAGGGGATGTGGCTCAAGCCCTTGGGCATCCACCAACCACATGGGAGGTCCCACGTTCAGTTTCCGGTGCCTCCTAAAGAAGATAAGCAAGACAGTGAGCTGATGGGACAGGCTGGCATGGCGAGCTGATGCAACAAGATGACGATGCAATAAAGAGACACAACAAGCAGAGAGCAGAGGTGGTTCAAGTGATTGGACACCTCCTTCCCACATGGGAGGTCCCGGGTTCAGTTACCCATGCCTCCTAAAAGACACAGAGAATAGACAGCACGCACAAAAATAACAAGGGAGAGGGAGAAATAAATAAATAAAATAAATCTTTAAATAATAATGTCACTGGCCTGAGTTTTAGGTGCATGCAATGGCAAGTTACCCCTAATGTACCTGCACCAGAGCAGTTTGCCCAGCAGTTCATACCCCAAGTAGCAGTCATCTGGGCACCATAAAGCCTGACATTATTTCTCTTACAGGCCTACAGCCCAAAATTCTTTTGTGTTTCTTATGAGAAAGATTTCTTAACCTCAGCACCTTTGACATTTTGAACTGGATAATCCTTTTTTGTATAGGACTGTTCTGTGCTTTGTAGGATGATGAATAGCATCCCAAGCCTGTACTCACTATATGCCAGTTGTACCCTCCCCCCAGTTCTTTCCAGACATTGTGGAATGTGCCATGGTGGGCAAAAGTACATCCGCTTAAGAACTTCTGCACTATTGGAATCACCTGTAGAGCTTAAAAAAAAGAAAGAAAAAAGAGACCTCTGGATGCCCAAATCCTACATCCCACTCGGAGGTTCTGATTTAATGGTTCTGCATTTAATTGTTATAGAGGCCTGAGCCTCCATAGGTTTTGTTGATAGAAGTGTCCTTTGTTTTTAAGCTGATTCTAATATTCACCTCCACAGGCGTGCTTCTCCTGTAGAGCAGAATTCTACACTAGGACTTAAATTCCACATTTATTGAAGCCTCAAGCAAATTACTTGAATTCTTTGGACTTTATTTTCTTTGGCTTGAAAATTAAAGAGCTGGACTGGATAATTTCTGAAGTTCTTAATTTAGAAAATAATACCAATTTATTGTTTATACCCCTTTGGGTATGTTTTCTTATGTAGATTTTATTGACAGGAAAATCTTTGTTTTAGCCACCCTCAAGTCCCTCATATTCTTTGCTTTTATCTGTCTTCCTTTTCTTTTTTTGCATAATAATGCTTTAGTAAATTAAATTAGATATTTAATTTTATCTGACTGTTAGGATAATCTTCCACTTTATGGATCACAGTAAAACTGAAAGCCCTGTTATTAGAGCTCTTGAGAAGAGTTAGATGTAGTATTCCAAGTCTTTTATTTATTAGTTAATTTAATAAATATTTGAGTCCATACCAGGAACAAAGCAGACTTATCTCATGAGACACTTACCTGCCACCTAGAGCAGTGCTTTTCAAACTTGGCTGTTATTTGGAGGTTCTTCCCATGTCTAAAGAATTATTTTGTTTTGGAGAAGAGAGTTCCCCTGAAAGAAAAAAAAGGTTGCTAACCAATGAACCTGAGAAGAGGCCTGGTAGAGTATGGTTAGATCCTATGGACGTTTCCTCCAAATCAGGGAGAACACCAACAATAGTATCTTCCAATTATTAAATGCTTAACTGTGGGCCAGATAAGCACAGTAACGATGTGAGGTATAGTAGCTATTTTACAGATGGAAAAACTGAGATTTGGAAAAGGTTAGATGTCCTGCCCAGAGATATATGGCTGGAAATTGGCATACCTAGAATTTGAACACAGCTCATTTTACAACTAAGTGAGCTCTGAACTGCTGTGTAACACTCCCTCCCCATGTAAAGGGGTTCCACTGTCCTTGATTTCATCCTGATCTTATCCAGATAAATCACCTCCCTAAATTGGTTGGATCATAGAAGGTTATTAGAATTAAATTAAATAACAAATGAGAAATTTCCCAATGCATTATCCAGTGCATGGTAGCAGCCTCTCACTAATGCAAGTTTTTAAGTGTACCATTATCCCATTATTTTTAGTTTTTTCCCTTAAGCTTTGGTTAGATTTAAAGTACTCTGATTTCTTCTTTTGTCTAAATGGATGCCACCCTTTTTCAGTCAGGGGTCGAGAAAGAATTAGCCCTAAAAAATTTTGACTGTTTTCTCATTTCTCCTAAAGTTGGTACATAACTATATTCCATTCTAGATACATAGGAGAGAGATTAATTTTATATACCGTGGATATTTTAAGGCATTAAGACTTGATTCTCTCCCGGAAACTTGGTTGTAAAGAATACAGAATACCTCAAGATTTTAAGATTTCAGACCAGATAAATTGAAGTATTTATTAATATTAGTCATAGAAATTATTAGAATATAGAAAGCAACATTTTAAGATGCATCTCAACATGAAAGGAATTATATGTATCAAAGTTTTTTATTCAGAAAGCAACCATTGAGCCTGTATGAGCAAGAAAATGGTTCAGGCCAAAACTGTAAAGAAAAAAAAGCCATATTGTTCATCTAGATACTCTGTCCTTTTTTATGATACCTATGACCTTTACTCCCTGGTATCTTCACCTCCGCATCCCTCAAAGTGGCAATGCCAACAGCATATCCCAAGTGTTCTTAGCTATGTGAGGAAGTACCAGAACCCAATTCACAGCCTTCACCCCACTTCCCACAGATTGGAGGGGCAACTGAGTACATTACATACTTGGTCTGGCCAACTGACCTGAGACTTTTCTGAATGGAAGTTTTCAAGTTCTGCAAAAACTATAAAACTGATCCAAATCTAAGTCAGCTAGGTGAGACCAGGAAGGGGGAACAAAGTCTGAGTACCTAGTTAAAAAATAATAATAAAACAAATAAGCAATAACAATAAAAATGCATGGCAAAAGGTATTTTGAGATTATGTTGCCTATGAACTCAGACCGATAACAGTTCAGTGAGACTGCGGAAAGGTTAAAGCTTTATTAGAAATGCTAATGAAAGCCTTCCTTCCAGAACTAGGGAGGGTGATTTCTAATCACAATAGCAACAGTAACTCCTTAAAGCAGCCCCTGACAAACTGAAGCTTCCTGAGTTTAAACTCCCTCCACTCAGCCTTCCCATTCCCCTCACAAGGACAAGGGTACTTATGGGACCATACTGGGTTGGGAATGAAGTGGATTGAGAATAGGGATGTTATTAAAATCGTGGAGTTTACCAAATCTTTTGACATTGCCTAACTCCCATGAAATACAAGAAGAAAAATAACCAATAAAATCTAAATGCGGGGAAAAAAAGGCAACCATTGAGATACTGAATTTTATATGAAAGCACAAGGTTTAGAGTTTTGATTTAGTGCACAAGGTTGGAGGGAGAGGGAGAATTGTCTTAGAATTTTTCATTCCATCAAAAAAATACTCCCCTCTGGGAAAATGAAAAATGCATTTGCATTTTAAAGTATTCCTTATCCCCCCAAATTTATTATGATTTTTTTTCCCCAAGGAGTCACTATTGATAAAAATAATTTGAATAAAGGTAATTTATTTAACATTCCTCAAGAATTAATTACCAGTTATAAGTGCAATTGTTCTTGGCAAATGAGTGGAAATTGAGATTTTTATATATTTTCCAACTTTTTGTCCATATTTGTATTGGTCAGATGAAGGGAATTCTCTCTTTTAAATCTTCTTTTGGCCTTCAGGTTGCTAATACGCTGCTTCAGTGGATTCATGTATGTCTCAGTTGGGTAGGATTGGTTTCCTTCTTAACCCTTTAAATGTCCCTTTTTAAAAAAAATTTTAAATAAAGCTTTCACTAATATTATTAAATTTAAGATTAAATCGTTTTAATTGGCTTTTCCAAATATGGAGTATTGTTAAAATTATTGCAAAATTAGAATGCATTTATTTTTCTGGTGTTTTGATAGTTACGATAGAATTTTACATTGTTTTTTATTTTCTATTTTTCTTTTAGGTTGACAATTGCATTTTTTGCACTTTCCGGTTTGGATATGTTGGATTCCTTAGATGTGGTGAATAAAGATGATATAATAGAGTGGATTTACTCCCTGCAGGTCCTTCCCACAGAAGACAGTGAGTGAGTTTTTAGCATTTTATTTTTAGTGTGACTATCCTTGGACTAGCAGGTCTTAATATTTATTCATATATTATTAACACATTTTGTTCATCTATGTTTTCCTTGTAATGCAGCACTCTTATTTCCTTCAACTACAACACTTAACAAGACTAATAATCTCTTGAGAGAGCAATTTAGAGTTATCTGGGATTAAATAGAGTTGGTAACATAATACCAGCTTCCATAGATCTAAAAGCTTTTGTTGGGTTGTACTCTCTTATATTTGCTTTGTAAATTTTTCCTTTGTATGTTTTCCCAGTGAGCAGCTCTCGGGCAGTAGCTTTAGTGAAGCCTTATTAGTGGGACAGCATTAACTCCTGTCCCTATTTCTCTCATGGCATTGTTCACAGTTGTAGCCCCATTCCATGTCACTTCCACATTGATGATGACAGCTTTTTTACTACTTGTATTTGGTATTTATGCTTGATTAGTTCTATAACTAATAGCTTTTAATCTTTTTCATTTCCAACCATTCTTTTGGTATCTTCAGTGAAAAGCTCTTTCTTTGCCACGTGAGAGTTTCTTTTCAGTCTCCGATAATTTTCCTAATGCTTTGTTAGCTTTTTTTTTTTTAATGCTTTCTTAGAGTTCTTACACTTTAGTCATTTTTATACTTCTTAAAACTTGAAGGTTTTGATTAATAAAGTCTTAAAAATTCATGAATTAACCAATCAACTAAATACTCACAAGTTATATGAACTCTTTTATTTGCTTTAAGTATAAAATACCTTAACATATATTTAACTTACATATTTTAGAAATTCTACCCTTAAATGATCAAGCAAATAAACTCCCAGAAAACCATACAATTTTTTATCAGTGGTCATCACTTACCTGTCTTGCAAGGGTGAGCACTTGTAAAGTAACGGTGTGGTTCATTGGTTGGAGAAATCATAATATAAATCTTGCCCAGATGAACTGAAAAATAATAACCTAGATGGATTTGTTTTGTTTTTGTTTTAAGAAAGAAGTTTAATTTATTAACAGAATCTCTTGACCCTTGAGCATGGTTTTTTGTGATCTTGAAGTTCATAGTGTTTGTGTTTTCTAGGTAATTTTTAAAATTTCTGTCTGTTAATATATTCTTGTCAAAAAATGATTAAGAATTTTGAATTAGTTCTGTCAAAAATTTTTTTTTCTTTTTTTTCCTACTGGGACATCCCGGGGATCAAACCCAGGGAGACAGGTTTGATCCATATGGGAGACTGATGCCCAACCATTTGAGCCACATCCGCCCCGTAGGTCTATCAAAATTTAACACATAAATATCTAATTACTTTTGAGCAGTTACATGAAGAAGCATACATGATATGTCAGTAGTTATAGATTTCAACATGTTGGTGAGTAGGATTTATTGAAGTTTTGACTAAGAGCACTCAACCTGTGGAGAAGGACTGTAAAAATTTTAAAAAGACAGACAGACCTTATTCTCAAGGAGCTTATGACTGAGGTGATGTCACAGTTCCAGTCTGTGGTGATAGTTCCAGTCACCTGCAAAATGGAAGTAATTAATAGCTCTGCCATTTCTTACCAGGATTTTTTTCCTGTAATTTTTTTTTTTTAATTAATAAACTAATTTATTTATTTATTTATAATTGTAGTAAAATATACATAGCATAAAAATCATTTTAACCATTTTAAGTGAACAATTCTTTGACATCAAGAATATTGACAATATTGTGTAACTTTTACCGCCATTTCCAGGCTATTTTCATCATCCCAGACCAAAACTCATACTCATTTAGCAATTATTCCCCATTCCTCCCTACTCTTACCCTTGGTAACCACTATTCTGCTTTCTGTCTCTATGAATTTGCTTATTCTAACTCAACAAGATGTCTTTAAGGTTCATCTATGTTGTAGCATGGACCAGCACTTCATTTCTTTTTTACAGCTGAATAATACTTCATTGTATGGATAGACCCTATTTTGTTTACCCATTCATCTGTTGAAGGACACTTGGATTGCATCTACCTTTTGGCTATTATGAATAATGGTGCAAGGAACATTGGTGTAGAAATATCTGTTTGAGTCCCTGCTTTCAGTTCTTTCGGATATATACCTAGGAATGGATTTGCCGGGTCGTATGGTAATTTTATCTTTAACTTTCTGAGGAACTACCAAACTATTTTAATGGTGCAGTGGCTGCACCATTTTATATTGCCACCGACAATATATGAGAGCTCCTATTTCTCCACATCCTCACCAACACTTCTTATTTTCTATTTGTTTAGTAGTAGCCATCCTAGTGGGTGTGAAATGGTGTCTTGTAATATTAATTTGTATTTTTCTAATGGCTAATGATGTTGAACATCTTTTCATATACTTATTGGCTATTTGAATATCTTCAGAGAAATGTGTATTTAAATCCTTACCCCATTTTTTTAAATTGGGTTGCTTGTCTTTTTATTCTTGAATTGTAGGAGTTGTTTGTATATCCTGGATATTGAACCCTTTTCAGATATTTGATTCCCTTCATGTTTCTTTTCCCTTTCTTTATAATGTCTTTTTTTTTTTTTTTTTTTTTTTTAAGGAGGTACCAGAGATTGAACCTGGGGCCTCATACATGTGAAGCACATACTCAAATACTGAGCTACACTTGCTCCACAATAGTATCTTTTGATGCACTAAAGTTTTTAATTTTAATGAAGTCCATTTTATCTTTTTTCTTTTGTTTCTTGTGCCTTTGGTATAAAATCTAAAAATCCATTGCCTACTATAAAGTCCTGAAGATATTTCCCTCTGTTTTCTTGTAAGAGCTTTATAGTGTAACTTTTTTTTTTTTTTTTTGGTATTTAATTTGCAAATTTATTTAGGTTTTTCATTCCGTGTTATCCATAATACACATCTAGATTTTTTTATGTATTTCATTGGTTGGAAAGGATGATTGTACAACTTTAAAGATAAATGCTGATCTCATATAGGAGACTTTTTTTTAACAAATCAATTTTATTGATACATATTAATAAAGCATAAATTCATCCAAAGTATACTATCAGTCGTATTTGGCATAATCACATAATTGTGCATTCATCACTTCAATCATTATTAGAGTATTTTCATTATTCCAATAAAATAATAAAAAACAGACGAACAAATAAGAAAATTCCTCACCTCTCAGTCTCTCTGTTTCCCTTGCTGTACATAGCTGCTATTTCTGGCTATTCTTACACTATTTATTTGTTTATTAAGCAGTTTTATTGTGATATATTCACATACCATATGATCTATCCAAAGTGTATAATTAATGGCTTTTTTTTTTAGCTGTTAAAAAGTCCTTAATTGTAAAATAAATAGAAAAATAGATTGAAAGAAATTACAAATTTTAAAAGAGAGTGCAGGGAAGCAAATGTGGCTCAAGCAGTTGGGCGCCCTCCTACCACATGGGAGGTCCTGGATTCGGTTCCCATTGCCTCCTAAAGAAGATGAGCAAGAAAGTGAGCTGATGTGACAGGCTGGTGCAGCAAGCTGATGCAACAAGAGACACCACAAGAGACACAGCAAGCATAAGCAGAGGTGGCTCAAGCCACTGGGCTCTTCCCTCTCACAAGGGAGGTCTTGGTCAGTTACCAGTGCCTCCTAATAAAGAAGATGAGCATACAATGAGCAGACACATTGCAGACAGCAAATGCAAACAACAAGGGTTAGGGGGAGAAATAAATAAAATAAATCTTTAAAAGTGCAAGGCCAGGTTAGAGTTAATATAGTTAATATAGTCAAATTATGAAAATTAGATAGCATAGCAACAAACCTTTATAAATGTAAATATAATTCAAATATAGCAGAAATTAATTATAACATAATTCTAATTTTTATATTACAGCTCTATTAAACATAATAATCTCTAAAAATGAAATAAATTATTGATTAGTTATTTAATTTTCATTTAGGCCATAATTCTTTCTATATAATCAAATTCCTCTTTGAGAATTCTTCACATCTTATTGGAATTAACCACAGCAGATAACAATTTGCCAACTTTTAATTTTAAGAGGCAGAAAAACTCAAAATCTTGTTCAATAGTAGCCATGCTAAATCATTATTGATCCAGATAGATTATTTTAATTAAAGAGTATGAATAAGAAAGCCTTAAAGAAAAATGAAATATCCAAAAATATATCTTTTCTCTAGCCATCCTCAATTAAAAGCAAGTGTTTATTTTGTATGAAAAAAATTACAGATTACTGAACACAGGATCAATTTGCCAGTGGCACTGAGTAATTATTGTTCCTATACTATAATGTTGTTATTTTACATTTATCTGGTCCACTCCAGCTCTTTTTTTGGTTACTATATGCATGGAATACCTTTTTCCAACCTTTAACTTTCAATCTGTGTCCTTCCGTCTGAGGTGGGTCTCTTGTAGACAACGTACAGATGGCTTGTATTTTTTTATCCATTTTGTTAATCTATGTCTTTTGATTGGGGAGTTCAAGGCATTAACATTCAGAGTTATTACTGTAAAGGCATTTCTTACTTCATCCATTTTGTCCTTTGGCGCTCTGTTGTCATATCATTCTGTTGTCTGTCTTCTTATCCTTTAGTTTGCCCTTCCTTATAATCTTCATTTCTAACTCTTCTCCAAATCTCTTGACCTTGTTTTTTCCTTTCAGGCCGCAGCACCCCTTTTAGTATCTCTTGCAATTCTGGTCTTTTGGTAACATATTCTATCAGTGTTTGTTTGTCTGTGAAGACTTTGAACTCATCCTCATTTCTGACAGACAGCTTTGCTGGATACAGAAATCTTGGCTGGCAGTTTTTCTCTTTCAGTACCTCAGTACATCATACCACTTTTCTTCCCTCCTCCATGGTTTCTGATGAGAGGTCGCGTTTCCCTTGTATGTGATGCTTTGCTTTTCTCTTGCTGCTTTCAGAATCCTCTCTTTATCTCTGATAGTTGTCATTCTGAATAGTAGGTGTCTCGGGGTACACTATTTGGATTTATTCTGTTTGGGGTACATTGTCCTTCTTGATATTGATATTTTTGTCCTTCACAAGGATTGGGAAGTTCTTGGTCATTATTTCCTCAAATATTCTTTCTGCCTCTTTTCCATCCTCTTCCTCTTCTGGGACACCAGTTATGTGAATGTTTGTGCATTTTGCATTGTCATTCAATTCCCTGAGACTGTTCCATTTTTTCCGCTCTCTTCTTCTGTTCTCCTGTCTTTTCTAGTTCAGATGTTCTGTCTTCAAAATCACTAATTCTATTTTCAAGCAATTCAAATCTACTCTTATTTGCCTCTAATGTATTTTTAATCTCACCCATCATGTCTTTAATTCCCTTAAGATCCGTTACTTTTCTTTGCAGGCTTTCAAATTGTTTTGATGCTCTCCAAGTGTCTTCTTCTGAGATCAGATGAGATCGGGCGCATTCAGGGTGGTATGGCTGTAGACCCAGTGTCTTCTTAATATCCTTTTTTCTTTAGTCATATTTTCTTTAAATTCTTTAAAGTGATTTAGGAGAGTTGTGTGATTATCACTGATTAATTGTCCTAAATCCTGTATCTCTTCAGGATATTTGGTTTGTTCTTTTGGCTGGGCCATCTCTTCCTGTTTCCTAGTATGGCTTGTAATTTTTTACAGGTGTCTAGGCATCTGAATATATTGGTGAATTTACTCTGATGGCTAATTTCTCTCTTGCCTCGTTTTTTTTTTTTTTTTTTTTTTTTTTTCCCCTTTCTTTCTTTTCCACAGCTCTTCTTCAATAATTGGTTCAACTTATTCTCAGTCTTTAAAATTGCCCAGCTTAAGTTTTCAAAATCGGGCCAGGGGCTTACTAGTGGGGTGCAGATTTTCTCCCAGGGTTTGGATTCAGAGAGGGCAGTTTTTGTACATGCAATTTCCAGACCGGCCAGCAGATGGCACTAGTCAGCACACCTTTCCACAGAGGTGTTTCAGTCTCGGCTTTCCTGTGTTTCCTGTGTTGAATATCCAGATTGGAGATGCAAAGCAGTCTCTGCTGGCTGAATTTACTGAAGAAAAACACCTCAACCTCCCTTCCAATTTCTCTTGAAACAGCTGATAGAGAGGAAGGTGTCTGTTCCCCTCTCAGTTGGCTACAGTGAGCCAGGGGTTTTACCCCAGCTTAATATCTTGAGAGTGGGGCAGGAGAGCCCTTCCCAGCCACCACGGGGGCTTGGTAACTCACGTCTGTGGTTTCGGCTCTTCATCTCTCTGTCTCTCACCCTCCTGGGAGTTGTATAGCACTGTCCTGGTTTGCCGACCCCCAAAGCAGGTCTCTCAGGCAGCTTTTGGCTCTTTCTCTATTGTTTTTGTGAGAGCATTCAGCTCTGCCTGTTAGATCATCGCCATCTTCCCACAATCCTCCAGAAACATCTATATACTGTAACTTTTGTATTTAGGTTTTTAGCCCATTTTGAATTAATTTTTGTATATTTAAGACATTTGATTTAAAGTCTTTGACTAATAGTTTCAATGTATGAGTTTCCTCTGGAATGGTTTCTGGCAAATTCTTTTTTACCTGTGAATGGACCATACTTTTCTGATTCTTTGTGTGTTTTGTAATTTTTTGTTGAGAACTGGACTTTCTAAGTATTATGTTGTTATAACTATGGAAATCTAGTTCTACCACTCCTCTGGGATTGCTGGGGTTTTTGTTGTTGTTGGCTAGAGCTGTCAAACTGACTTTTCCAAGCTATTTTTGCTCCCAAATAGGGAATGGAAAGACATAAGACAAGACAACAACAACAAAAATAGATGCTGTCTCTTTAAGACTCCTCTGCTGCTTTTGCCTGAAGGGGGTTGGAACAATGGCTTCCTCAGAGCTGGCCCCTTGGTGATCTGAAGTAGCTATTCAAAAGGAGTGATCAGCAATCATACCACACGTCTTTGGATTTTGGAGGACTAGGTCCTTACAGCCCACCCTGGTAACAGTAAGCTGCACCAGGAGCCCAGGCTGCAGTCTCCACTGTGGCCTCCCTACCAGCAGATGGTAGCTGCTACAGGGAGGGTTAAAGTCATTGATAATTATTCATTTTACCAGCCCTTTCCTCTAGCTCTTCCCAGAGTGTTGCACAAAGGTCCACCAGACTCCAGAGTTTCAAAATAGTTGATTCAGACAATTCCTGTCAGTTGTTTGGGGAAGACTAAATTCTGGAGCTTCCTAATCCACCAACTTCCCACAATCCTCCTACCAAGATTTAGAAAAAAAATAGTTTGTGAAAATCTGGGGTTTTTTAAAATATGAGACAGATATAAGGTAGTATTATTATGGATTCTGGGTTTTGTTACTGGTTTTTTGTTATTGCTGTTACTAAAAATGCATGCTCTGATCAAATTATACACTGCTATTTCTTACAGAAATGTATCTCAAGTAATAAACATAGGGTACTTCTTCTGTAGCATCATAAATTTTTGCTGAAATATATTTTATATTATTTTCATTAAAAAATTAAAACTGATATTCATTCCCCTGAAATAAAATCGCCATTATCTCTATAGAAAACTTTGGACCAAAACAATTTGGTCACAGAATTCATACCATAGTCTACAGTTTCTAAAACATTCATCACTTTTGTCCATGCTTTACCTTTGTCTATTCTTATATTTTCCCTCACTTTTACAGACTACTTGTCATCTCCACGATTACGCTGTTTTTGTTTAATTTTGGGTCTGCATTTTAATATGTATTTAATTTCTCCTATTAATTTGTAAAAATGGCATCTTTATAACACTTTAGTTCCCTTATTCTTTTATAAAGCCTGCTTTTCTCATTATTTGATCTTTTCTTGTGAGAGATTTGCTGGCTATTATCTGAAGTTTCATATTATCCATACTAATTGTGTTCACTACACACCTACAAGAATGGCTGAAATAAAAAATTAAAGAAACAGATATTAGCAAGAATGTGGCACAACTGGAATTCTCATACACACCTGGAATTTTACAACTACTTTGGAAAATTAATAAAACCCCAGTAATAAGTAGTAAAAAGATTGAGGTAGATCTGTATATGTATTGACATGAAACTCTGTCCATCACATATGGTTAAATGATAAATTGAGTGCCTTTATACACAGAAGTGTTTTGATTTTCAAATAGTCTGTATGAATATAATGCATAGGGAAATCTCCAAAAGGATACATAAAAATCTTTGTGGACAAGGAGGGAGATGGGAATAGAGGTGGAAGGATTGTAGGATAAAATTCTACAAATTGTTATTTTTCAGCTTTGTTTGAATGTTTACAATAAATATATATATTTCTGTATTTAAATATTTAAATTAGAAAAGATTTATCCCTTAACCTGTCTTCAAAATAAAACAAAAAGAACAATTAAAAACTAAACCTAAAGTTATAGTTATACACCAAGATTGATGTTTTACTCTATGGCAGAAATAAGGTTATGCTGTATATTATTTAATATTTTTTATAATTTTCACAGCACTATCAAATACATAATCAGATTCATTCTTCAACTAATCTGCTTTCCCCAGAGCTGGAAACTGAGAGTAAAAGTGATTGAGAGACTTACGTGAGACCACAAACAGATATTAAGTGACAGAGTTGGACTGAAATCAGGAGCTTCTAACTTCAATTCCCAATGCTGGTTTTACTCTTTAAGTATATAGGTCCTTAATGAAGACTATCATGTATGGCACTTAAGTACATTGTGAATATTTAATCAAAATTAACCCTGGCCACCACTTAACTCCAGGGTTGTAAAGACCCTAGTGGTGTCATAGTAATAAGTGCAGTAAAACCATTGGGGAATTGGGACCCTTCTTGTTGAATCTTAGGAGGAAGTATTTAGGAAACACAAAGAATCAGGCGGGGATAGTGCTTTCCCTTCTCTGATCAAGAGAATTTTAGAGCTAGAATAGAGTGTAACAGGAATATTATAGCCTTTTTCATTTTGCAAATGATGATACTTGTATTAATGTCTAGAGATATTAAAATTTGTCTACAGTAATACAGCTAGTTAATGCTAGAGGCATTAAAATATCTGTTGATATTTCCATTACATAATGTTGATTCAATGCAGTAGATGCATTGAATGCATTTTCATTTTATCTTTCCAATACAATTTGTATGAGTCAATACAATTGACTCATAGAAAAGGGAATAGGGAAGCGGCTGTGGCTCAATCAGTAGGGCTCCCGTTTACCATGTGGGAGGCCCCGGGTTCGGTTCCCGGGGCCTCCTGGTGAGGGTGGGCCCGCCCGCACGGCGTGGTTGGCTGACCCGGCGAGCACAAGCAGCAAGGGGGAGGATAAATGAATAAATAAATAAAATCTTTAAAAAAAAAAAAAAGAAAGAAAAGGGAATATATACTACTTTCTTATGAAAAGTAACTGCTGGTTAAAATAGATCTTGTTTAACTCTCAGTGCAGTTTGACATTCTACACTTCTATAATTGTTTTCTTTAAAGAAAAAATAAGTTGACTGCCTTTATATTGCTTATTTAACATACAGTTGGTGTTTAGTATGTGCTTAATAGTTTTAAAGTGTACTCTGACCCGCTCATTGGGCAGGAATCAGCTTTAGCTTTCTAGGTTAATAATTGTCTTTCATGTGATGATACACTAAACGCATTACTTCTCTAATAATATACCCCTATAGATACTCACACATCATTACACATATACATTTTTTTTTTTTTTTTTAAGATTTTATATATTTATTCATTTATCCCCCCCTTGCTGCTTGTGCTCGCTGGGTCAGCTAACCGCGCCGTGTGGGTGGGCTTGCCTCCCATATGGTAAGCTGGAGCCCTACTGATTGAGCCACAGCCGCTTCCCTATACATATACATATTACATCCATGTACATATTCCCATTTTTGCTTCTCCTTTTCTTTCCATCTACCCAATTTTCATGTCCCTGAAGTAGTTGGATTTTTCTGCTATATTACTGTCTAAACTACTTCCTTATAACAAGGTAAACTAGTTTAACTTCATGGTTCTACAAAAAATGGAGAATGCATTCACCAAATCAGTTCTCAATTCTGACTGTGTATCAAACAAAAATTGTTTTAAATATGGTTTTTAAATATGGTTGTCCATCCTCAGAGTTTTGATGCAGGCCCAATGGCAGGAGGCATCTTATTTTTTCAAACATACAGTTGATTCTGATGGACAGCCAGACCACACTAAGAGCTTTGTTTTGCTGTTACTGAAAAGGAACACGAGATGGTGCTATTTAGTAACTGCTGAAGAAGTTTAACCTTTTACCCTAAGTATGGATCCAATTATAAATTTGGAATGATTTGTATATTTATACTTTAATGATTACCATGAGATAGATAAGCTTACCAGAATGATAAATGAAAGTATAATAGCAGACAAATCTTGACAGAACCAGAAAAATGCTGTTGGGTATTGAATCATGCCCCCCACAAAAGGCATGTTCAGGTCCCAGTCCCCTTGGTCCTGTGAGTATGAACCTATTTGTAAAATAGGACCTTGGAAGATGTTATTAGTTAAGGTATGCTCAAACTCAGTTGAATATGGCTGAAGTCATTAAAAGCAAAGGAAATTGGACACAGAAAGAGAAGCCATGGAAGAAGCAAACTGGAAGTCAACAAAACCCAGAAGAGAAAGGAAAAGGCACTGCTATGTGTATTACCATGTGATGGAAAAGCCAAGAAACCTCAAATATTGCTGGCCAGCCAGAAGATACTGATGACAGGAGGACGTAAGCTTTCTAGTGTCTCTAACCATGAACTAATAAATTCCTATTTTTAAGCTAACCCACTGCATGGTATTTGTTTTAGTAGCTAGGAAACTAAAACAAGCCTAATGAATCTTTTAAGATCATGAAAATGTTACCATTTAATGAGCATCTTTTTTTTTTTTTAATTAGGATTTAAGTGTGTAGCTGATAACTCAGTTAAATGAATAATTTTTTTCTTGTTTTCTTATAGTATTTAATGTTAGTCAACTTTCCATAAAAAATAATATCTCTTTTTTTGTTGTTTATACTGAAATAAACTATTTCCTTTGTCCACCTTGAAGTCCATAGGCAGTTCAGAAAAGGGCAAGAAATATTGCATAGTCTTTTCCATATACTACAACTCTGATGACAATTATCATAAGTGCTTTTTTCACAATGACAGTATGTGCTCCCCTGAAGAAAGTAAAGGCAATTTTACTTTAAAGAAATTTTTCCTTGATAAACTGCTTTCTTACTGTTTCACTTTCGATGAAATCGAATTAACTGATTTTAAATGGTTGCTGTTTATTAAGCCTTGATCACTGTGCAAAGTCCTTTAACCCTTACAAGAATTCTGCATGATAAATGTTAGACCTTTGGCACCCTGCTCACTGTACCTAACCATCAATCAGAGAGAGAGACACCTGTACCACCTTCCGGAAAGGGGTCTTACTGCATGGATACCTATTACCACCTCCAGAGAAGGTGTCTCACTGCATGGAGGGTAGCAAAGAGCATAGCAATGCTTGCCACCAGGAGCAGCGGTCCTAGGGTCCCAGCTTACTCCATGGTTTACAGGTATAGGGGGTTACCTGGAAAAGCACGGCTCATACAGGCACTGGATGGAAAAATGTTTATTCACACAGAGAAGAGAGAGCAAGGTCAGCTTTGCTAGTGGGCATTGTCCCCCATGGCCAGTGGTCCCTGTCAGCAGACTACACAGGGAGGTCTAAGCACTCTTCTTGTGTCTTAGTGGAAGGACGCTGCTCCCTTCTGGCCAGGACAGATGTACCAGTGGGGAAGAGCTGGATGCCATAAGATGGACATACTTTAGCCAAACTATCTCTAGTGAGTATTTACATATACTCAGGGCAAAAGGGGGAATGTATAGGCAATCCACTTCCTGCTGGAGGTTGTGTTTTACCTTAAGGCACTCCTGAGAGGGGAGTTGGCCTGTATTTATTTTCCTATTCTAGGAGCCAGACTAACATAGTCCTTAGTACAGGACTCAGGAAAGACACAGGGAAAGATGGCAGGCTGCACTTGGACCATTGCCTACCACAATAAATATTAGTGTTCTTAGTACAAATATGGAGGAAACTGGCTCAAAGAGGTTATTTGCGTTTGAGGAGTTTGAGTTTTATTCCAGGTATCCAGGCTTTTAATTACAACCTCCTAACCTTATGTGGTATTTTTAATCATCAGCATTTTTACTACTTTTCAGAAAAGTTATTAATATAACCAAGCTAAAAACAGAGATGAACAAATAGAAGTGCTTTTCATTCATACACTTACCTGTGAGGGAAATAAGCCATTCAGAAATAGATATTTATGAGCCCCTACTACATGCCATCCTCTGTGTATAACAGCTGGCAGAATTATCCAATTTAGTAGGAGCTCAAGAAAGGCTTTTAGTTAAAGTATAAACTCAGACTTGAAAGATGAAATCAGATTTTTCTTCCATCAAAAGTAGAAATGAGATCAGATTTTTATGGAGGACTATCACTAGTCAGTAGCTTAAAAGGAAACTTAAAAAGGCAATCCTAAGGAGGAAAAAAGAAGAGAAAATATTTATTGAGAAAATCTAAATTATAATAGGAAAACATTTTAGGCACCAGGTAAAATATAAGTAGGGCCTAAGAAAATGTACCTTTTGATACTCCCCTCCCAACCAGGGAGAGATTAAAACAGGGATAATAAAAAGATAAAGGTATCCATGGCTTAGGGGGTCGGATGTGGCTCAACTGGTTGGGCGTCCGTCTCCCATATGGAGGGACCCGGGTTCGATCCCTGGGACCTCCCGGTTAAAAAAAAAAAAAAAAAAGAGGTATCCATGGCTTGGTAATAGGATAATTTATTTGTACATTACTATAACATGACATCTGATTTGGAGTATAGAGGGTACGGTAGACAGAATTTAAAGTTGTCCCCCCAAGATTCCTGTTCCCAAGTTACTTAACCAAGCACTATTCTAGGTACTGCTGTGAAGGGCCTTACATATGGAATTAAGGTTACTAATCAACTGACCTTATAATAATGGATATTATCCTGGATTATCCAGGTGGGCCCAGTGTTTTGTTTTGTTTTCTTAAGATTTATTTATTTCTTCCCCTCTCCCCCCCCCCCCGCCCCTTGTTTTTGTGCTCACTGTCTGCTCTCTGTGTGTTCTTCTGTGTCTGTTTATAAGCGGCACTGGGAACCAATCCTGGGACCTTCCAGAGTGGGAGAGAGGTGCTCAATCTCTTGCGCCACCTCAGCTCCCTGGTCTGCTGCATCTTTTGTTGTCTCTCCTCTGTGTCTCTTTTTGTTGCATCATCTTGCTGCACCAGCTTTCCATGCGGGCCAGCACTTCCACATGGGCCAGCACTCCTCTTGGGCCAGCTCACTGCGTGGGCCAGCTTGCCTTTCACCAGGAGGCCCCAGAAATCAAATCCTGGACCTCCTATATGGTAGACGGGAGCCCTATCACTTGAGCCACATCCATTTCATGGACCCAGTTTATTTACATGAGCCCTTAAAAGCAGCAGAGCAGGCTAGAAGAGTCAGTCAGGGAAATGGAGTGGAAGAGGGCAGAAGAGAGATGCTGCAGCAAGAGAAGCCAGGGAGATTATCAATGTGAGAAGTATTTGAGTGCCATTACTGTATCTGAGACTAGAGGCATACATGCAAGAAATGCCAAGAGAGACCTCTAGGAGCTAAGGGCAGTCCCCAGCTGACATGCAAAGAAATGGGACCACAACCACGAAACTGGATTCTGGCAACAACCTGAAAGAGCTTGGAGGCAGATTCAGCCACAGAGCCTTCAGAAAGGAATGCAGCTCTGCTGACACCTTGATTTTAGCATGGTGGGCTTCATGTTGAACTTCTAACCTACAGAACTGTGAGATGATAAATGAGTGTTGTTTTAAGCCATTAAGCTTCTGTGGTACTCTTGTTATTGCAGCAATAGAAAACTAATACAGAGGACAGAATTCACCCTTATTCGTTCCATCCCACACAATCTATATTATTTTGTTTTTTCACTTCCAGATTTTTTTGATATGTACTTTTTTGCTTAATTATATGCATAATAATACACATAGGTTTTTGTTGTTGTTTTGCAAGATTTACTGAAAAATTGTACAGAAAGTAGAGCATTTCCAGATAACCCCCACTACACACACACTTGCAGTTTTTCCTATAAGTAACGCCTTGCATTGGTGTGGTAGTTTTTTATAATTGATGAACCAATATTGATACATTATTATTAATGAAAGGTTCATAGTTTGCATTAGGGTTCAATTTCTGTGTTGTACATTTCTATGGGTTTTGACAAATGTATAATGTCATGTAGCCACTATTACAGTCTCAGAGAATATGTTCTACATATGTATCCCTTTTCCCTTTCCTTCTAAACCTCTGGTAACCACTGATCTTTTCACTATTTCTATAATTTTGCCTTTTCCAGAATATTAAATAGTTGGAATCATATAGTATATAGCTTTTTGACAGGCCTCTTTTACTTTACAATATGTATTTAAGGTTCCTCAGTGTGTTTTTTGGTAGCTTGATAGCTCATTTCTTTTTACTGTTCAATAACAATCTGGTGCAGTTGAACCACAGTTTGTTTATCCATTCACCTATTAAAGGACATCTTGGTTGCTTCCAGTTTTGGACCATTATGAGTAATGTCATAAACATTCATGTGCAGGTTTTTGTGTGGACATAAATTTCAGCTCACTTGGCTAAATACCAATTGCTGGATCATGTGGTAAGCCTATGTTTAGCTTTGTGAGAAACTGCTGGACTGTCTTCCAAAGTGTACCATTTTGCATTCCTTCCGGCAAAGAATAAGTGTTCCTGTTGCTCCACGTTCTTGCCAGCATTTGATGGTGGCAGTGCTTTGGATTTTAGCCATTTAATAAGGATATAGCACATACATTTTTGTATCCTGCTTTTTCTCTTAACTTCATCATATGTATTTCTCCATGTTTTTACATAGTTATCCTAATTATTCCTTGTAATAGCAGTATAATCTTCTTTGAGTAGTTATATCATTTTTACTTAAGCAGTAAACTAATCCTAGATTTTCACCATTATAATTTTGCAGTGAGCATTTCTGTGCCCAATGAACTTTCTCATATTTAAGTTAGTGCTGTAGATGCTCAGATGTATGATTGCTGGGTCAACGAGTGTATTTTATGGCTCCTTTTATAGATTGGCAGGTTTTAAATGACTTACCAATTTTAAAAAGCCTTTGGCAAGGATGAGAGAACCATGTTCACTGAAACCATTATCACCATTAGGTAGTATTTTTTAAATAAATGTTTTGCTAATCGGGGAAAGATGATTGGGGGAAAGTTTTAAATGTAGTGGGTTAAGCTTCCTAAATTGTTAACTATGTGTAAGCCACTATTCTAAGTATTTCAGGGGACGTAAACCCTGAGTACAGTATAATGCCTGATTTGAAGAAGTAGGGAAGTGACAAACAGTTAGTATGAATTAATTAATTACCTTCTTATTATTGTTATAATTATTTTCTTTAGTAAGTTCCCAATTTACATTCCATTGACCTCTTTAAAAATGAAAATTTTAGATAGAAAAAATATTTGTTGAGTAAACACACCTTGTGCGAATAGAGACTGTGCTAATTTACAGTGTTCTGTGTATTTCTAAGTAAAGTGGGTTATTGGGCTCAGAATTTGAAGGTCTGTCTAATACTAAAATACAGAGCACACATATTCTATCTCTGTAGAGCAGTTCATACCTGTAGCTTGTGCACGTGAAAGGAAGCAATAAGTTAAAGTAGAAAAACAATGGATGGGAAGTTAGGATTGTACATTCTGTTGTATAATTGACTATTACCTTGAACATATTGCTTAACTCTGTGCTTCTGTTTTCTGTTTCTATAGAATGGGGGATGGAAAATGTTGATCACATGAATAACAATCATATAGGAAAATGTATGAAAGCATTCTGTACACTGTGCAGTAGCTTACAAATAAAAGATACATGGTAGGAAATCATTATTCTGTCTATGACTGGTATGGGAATTAAATTAGGGAAGTCCTATAAAATCACCTAGAACAGGCCTAGCACCTGGTAAGCATTCAGCAAAGCTAGCATGAAAATGGAGACAGTGACAAAGCTTTGGTACTAAAATACTCTGCTTCTGAAAGATTGTATATTTGAACTGCTTTAGGAGCTGTACAAAAATAGGATCTGTGCAAAATTGAGAGGGCTTGTAAATAAGTAAATATTTTTATTTTCTAGGATCAAATTTAAATCGCTGTGGTTTCCGAGGCTCTTCATACCTGGGTATTCCATTCAATCCATCAAAGGTTAGTACTGTTTGGGTCTTAACTTGGCCATATATATTTCTCACTGTTGCTGTATAGTTAGCCTAATTTTTACCTTTAATATATAAAAAGAAGCCAGTAAATTTCTTCTGTATGTTAGAGAAGGACTTAATATTCGGTTCTCATTTCTTAGGAATAAAAGGAAAAGCCCTTGCCGAGGCACTAATTGAAGTTCCCAGTAGTAATGAATTTGATGACCTTCCTGACAATAGGCAGAACTTCTCCGGGGTTAGATGCAGAGCCTTTTGTACCAGGACGTGCAAGCATAGAATCAGTGAATTGTCTTCAAAGAAACAGACCTAGATGTGTTGCTAAGCTTTGCAGGTGTTCCATCATGTGTACAAAAACACCAGTATTTTTCTATAGTTGAAAGCAGAAATAAAGTTAATTGTTTTGTCCAAGGCTTCACAAAATGGAAACTTTGTTTAGTGGCATCAGTCTTCCCCCCTTTTTTTTTCCCTGTACCTACAGGCAAGACTATCATTCACACATAAACACACTAAATGCCATTACCCATAATAATGGTCCCATTTCCTCTTAACTTGTGCTAGAGGCTTTTGTCTTTGGCTGTTTTTATGGAACAGATTGCATCATTCAAATCTGTGCCTTAAGGTGGTTATAAGAGGTCTGCTTTTATTATGGTTACAAGCTAGTATCTGACTATACTAAGTACATCAAGATTTGTATCCAGTTACAAACTGAAGGCAAATGGTGTTCTGCCAGTTTTCCCATAAAGTCCTTCAAAATAGTGAGTTTGGAGGTAACATGATTTGATAGAGATACCACTTCAACTTTCTTCCTCTGTCTCAAACCACAGACCAGCTTTTCTATGTCAAGATCATGTGAATTTACCAAAGGGTCTCTAATCATGTGTGCCCATAGCTCTTAACAGGGAATGTAAAAACAAAGCATTCATAAGATCTGTTTTTTTTTTTTTTTTTTTTTTTTTTCATACATATAATATTTTCAACTCAAACTAGTCCTGAGTAAAAGTAGCTCTCCATTTAGTCATAATGGACAGTGAGTCTGGATGCCATGGCATTGCTAGTGATAACTATTATGTAGAACCAGACCGTGTGCAGTTGTTTACCTGTACTTGGAGTAAAACAGTGTTTTAATAACATTTTTTACGATCTCTTTCCCTACTCCCGACATTTTCAAAATAACAGGAATAAAATTGAATAAGAAATAATTTTTGCCCTTGGTCCACAGATTCTCCTGAAACCCATTTTTGGTCCTCAGTTCACCCGGACCCTTGGCATCTTCTGGGGGAATTTAGTTCCCACTCCATGCTGTTTTACTTCACCTGAATTCTGAATGGTAGAAGGAGCTAGACATTCCAGGTAGAATCATATAGGCCCACAAGGAATTTTACTGAGGGTATGGCTGAGAGTCCAGGAGACAGACGAAGGGTCCAAAAAAATCTGAGGAAGCACACAGGATTGTCCAATATAGAGTGTATATAGTGTTTCTTCTAAAACCACCAAACCACCTACCTATGAACCATTGACTTACTGATAAATGCCTGAGATCTTCATTGGCCACAGGGTATATTTTGAGAAACACTGATGGGTTCCACAAACCCACTTTTCTCACTATTTTCTTTCACAAATTCCATACTCTTACTGAATTTATGTATCATCCTTATTATGTACATTTACCAGGATTTTCCTTCTCTTCTTTTCTTGGAGTTTTTCTTCTATCTATAATTCCTCCTTTCTATCTATACCTACCCAAGTTCCTTTTCTACAGAAAAGAATTCCTTATTTAAATCCATGTATTATCTCTCTCCCTTTTGACACTTAGTACATTCTACTTTATATTGTAATTATTTAAGGAGACCCATCCTCTGCCTTTAAGGTTAAGGTTTACATTCAATTTATATTTGGATTCCCCATACTGCTTTCAACATAACAGATGTTCAGTTTAACTACCAAAAAATGAAATATGCTATGGCAGTTCTAAGATGGCTATTATAAATGTGGACTGGAATAGCCAGAAAAATTAGAGCTTGAATTCTAGGAAAGTGGTGTCGAGATGAAAATTTGTTTGACATATTTGTGTAACTATATTTTTAAAATGGTATATATAAGGGAGTTCAGATTATAGAAGGTATTGAACACCGTGCACATTTTTTCTGTGAGGTTAGTGAGCAAGAAAATAAGATGATTAAGTCACTGGTGGTGCCAAGACCCATGGGTCATAATTCCAAAGAAGTAGTGCCCTTTAGGATGTTTGTCTTACACTTACGTCATCATCATTATGATAACTAACAGCTTTATAGGTAGTAACATTAATTAATCCTCACAATAACCCTATGAGGCAGATACTAATATCTCCATTTTCCAGGATGAGAAAAATGAAGCAAGCCAACAAGTACCAGAGCCAGGATTTGACACAACTGTTGAAATAGTTATGGAAGTTAACATTTCTTCTATAAGGCAGAGGAATCTATTTTAACCAGTACCTTGTGTTTTAGTTTCCTGGGCTGCTCAAGCAAATACCATGCAATGTGCTGATCTAAACAATGGGTATTTATTAGGTCATGGTTTTGAGGCTGGGAAAAAGTCCAAATCAAGGTTTCATCAAAGCAGTGTTTTCTTCTTAAAGACTGGCGTTCTGGGGCTGAGTGCTGGTGATCCTTAGTCCTTAGCTTATCACATAGCAAGGTACATGGCAGTGTTTCTTGGTTTTTCCTTTCTCTTCTGGGTTCTGTTGTTGTTCACCCTCTGGCTGCACCCACTCTGGCTTTTTCTGTGTCTGAATTTTATTCTGCTTATAAAGGACTCCAGTAATAGGAGTAAACCCATCCTGACTGAGATGGACCACACTTTGAAATAACCTCATCAAAAGGTCCTACTTACAATGGGTTCAAACCCATAGGAATGGATTAAGTTTAAGAACATGTTTTCCAAGGTACATACAGCTCCAAACCACCACACTTTGGTACACATTTCAGTTTACCTTTCTAGCATTAGGTACAATTCTTCTAGTATTTGAAGAGCTTATTGAACCCAGATTGAAACAGGAGAAACCCATGAGAAAAGTCAATTTAAAAATAAGCTTATTCTATCTAAAATAAAACTTTCTCAGTCTGAGAAATAAATTAGTTATCTTGAAATCTGACATTTTTTGAGTGAAATCGTCTTTTAAAAATAACTGATTAATAGGATTGGATGGTTAATTGAAATTAATTATAAAACTAAGTGCTTTGTATTTTGTGAAATATAAAGGTATATAGCATGATGAACAATTTTCAAATTCAGATTTTATCTATACCAATGCCAACTCCCAGGGCCTCCTGCAAGGAGTCACATATTTATTAAAGCTTAAGAGATCATTGATGATTGTTTGCAGTCATCTCTTGTTTAAACAAGCAAATCAGTTACACTAATCTGACCCATACTGTGGTACTGTGGGCTTCCTAGTTTGACTTCCCAGCTCTGTTTGGGAAGTTGCTAGTCTAATAGACTCCCCTCTGTAAGCGCAAAGGCCCCATAAAAGACTCTTTGCAGGCAGTACTCATCTGGGCTCTAAATTTTAAAAAACACACTATTTTAATTCTAGAGAATTTGTCAGTTTTCATACTTTGAGATCTTTTTTGTATTTCTTTTTTGTATCCTTGCAAGTCTAAGTGCTAATATTGATTAGAGACTCATAATTAAACTGATTATAAGAGCAGAATGATAAGGTTTTTTTGACTGTATTTTTTCTCAGTCTTTTAATAAGGTGATTACTAATATGATAGTTAATTTAGATTTGTACAGTATAAAATTTATTTCTTTAATAAATCTTCTTTTTGTTTGAAAGCCTGCATATTTTTCTAACTTTATAAGGCTTAAACTAGAAATGATAGGGTTGACTAAATATGAAATTCAAACAGTTTGGTTTATTTGAATATCAGAAATGCTTCCATAAAGAGGCATATAGGATAAATTTAAGTTTTGTAGCCTGTAATATATGTAATCATAGCTATGTTGAGACTTACATAAGTTGGGGTTTGTTTTTCTCAATCTGATATCTATACAAATCAGTATAAGCAACATTTAATTTTACTATTTACTAAAACCTCATGTCAAATTAGTGAAATAATATCAGTTTATTAATTAACACTATCCATTTTGAATTTAGAATCCTGGGGCAGCTCATCCTTATGATAGTGGCCATATAGCAATGACGTACACTGGCCTCTCATGCTTAGTTATTCTTGGAGACGACTTAGGCCGAGTAAATAAAGAAGCTTGTTTAGCAGGCTTGAGAGCCCTTCAGCTGGAAGATGGAAGGTATGGGTTGTTCTTTGTTACTTTTTTTTTTTAATAAAGAAAAATCTTTTGGAAATAAAAAAGTAGACCTAATATTATATTAAAAATTTCAAGGATCATATGTTTTTATAAGAACCACCTAAAGTTTACTGTATACAGTTAAAGTACCTAATCAAAAAAGTAATTCAAGATTTCTTGTATGAATAAAAATGCAAGTAATCACAATAGTAGTACTTCTTTCATTCTCTTTTCATTTTTTTTTTTAACTAACATGATTGATCTTAAAAAAATGGTTGAATAGCTTCAGGATTAATTTCTACTTTAGTTTACCTTCTGGATGAAAGAATGGATATTATGAGTAAGCATACATTTAGTCTGAACTTTTATTCCATAAAACATAATGATTAGGAGAGGAAGGATGAAATTTGAATAATATATCCTACTGTAAGTAATTTTACTGACATTTTCAAAGGGTTGAAAAAGAAGTTAACAAGTTCAGTAATATTTGATGGTTCATGTGGTGTGCCTAAAGAAGAATCTTGCTAGAGTTTTAAGGTGGAAAGAAAAACCGTTTAAAACTAGGAAATTATAGAACAGTAGTGATGCTGTCTAAGGAAAAGACTTTACAAACAAATCCTGCTATATTGTCACATTTCTGTGCTCTGTCTACCAGTATCTCTGTAATTTTCCTGTTGGTGTTTTAAAAACACTGCTCTTGATGAGGGAAAAATTAATATATACAAATAAGATAAATTTATACTAGTTGGAAATACTATAAAATTAAATATTTACCTCAACCAGTACATGTGACCAATATTTCATTATTTCAGTATAGTCTTTGATAACTGCTATCTTACTCTTGTTAATTAATAAAGAAATAGATCAGAGACATGGAATTTTAGCTCTCTAAAGCTAATAAAATAGATAAAAATTAAATTTAAACACATGATTGATCAATTAATGGTTATCTAAATACACATTTAGGGAAGAATTCATGTAGCAAAACTTCGGCTTTGGAATTTCTTACTACCCAGTAAGTCCCAGATTTTACCTGCTACTTTTTCTGTCATCATTTCTCAAGCAAGTATGCCATAGCTGTCTCTGGCTGGGAGCAAATAAAACTTACTCTGAGTGGTGGCATCTGGAAGGAAGCAACTACTAGTGTTTAAAGCTACCCATAAATCAGAGCTTTGGAATGAAGTTCTGTCTGTGATGCTTTAGAGATTGTTTATCCAGGTTAATAAACCTATTCCTTATTGAATAATACAAGTAGAATATGGTCTTTAAATCAATGATAGATTTTTTTTTTGAGATAAAGACATGAGGTAGATGTTTCTAATTTCTCTCACGACCACATCCCTACAAAGAATTAAATTATATTACTGTATTAATAGCAGATCTTGTTGTTTTCAGTTTTTGCGCAGTACCTGAAGGCAGTGAAAATGACATGCGATTTGTGTACTGTGCTTCTTGTATTTGCTATATGCTCAACAACTGGTCAGGCATGGATATGAAAAAGGCCATTGACTATATTAGAAGAAGTATGGTGAGTGATGTTGAATAAATTGACTCTGTGTGTGTTATAATCCAATAGTGTTTTTAATAAATTGGTTTTATAAAAGTCAAATAGTATTGTAAACATATATACCTATAGAAATTTTCTACTAAAGTTTTCTGTATAAGATTTTTTTTTTCATTTTGAAAACAATTTATATATTATATATAATTTCATACATGAACATAATAATAAGTGTGTCGTAAAAGTTACGAACTTACAAAGCAAACATGCATAATATCATACAGGGCTCCCATTCATCATCCCACCACAAATACCTTGCATTGTTGTGAAACATTTGTAACAAGTTACGAAAGAGCATTGTCAAAGTATTACTACTAACTATAGTCCCTATCTTACATTTGATGTATTTTTCCCCGAAGCCACCCTATTATTTTGTTGTTGTTGTTCATAAACCATATAATTTATCTAAAGTATACAATCAGTGGCATTTGTTACGATCACCAAGTTGCACATTCATCACTTCAAACAATATTAGAGCATTTTCGTTACTCAAAAAAAAAAAATTAACAAATCATTATTATACCCATATGTTAGTGCTACTAATTACAAATCCTATGATGTGCTTTCACCATTCCTATTCATTTACAAACATTTACAAACAACTTTTTACAAATTCTGTACAGATTAAACCTCAGCTTTCCATTCTCTAACCACATTCTATTATCTGGTGACTTATAGTCTAGCTATTAACCTCATGAGTTTGCTCATAATAGCAAAATCATACAATATTTGTCCTTTTGTGCCTGGCTTGCTTCATGACTTCATTTCCTCTTACAGATGAATAATATTCCATCATGTGTATATACTACTGTTTGTTTATCCATTCTTCAGATGATGGGCACCTGGGTTGTTTCCATCTTTTGGCAATTGTGAATAATGTCAGTATGAACATGGGTGTGCAGATGTCTATTCATGTCACTGCTCTCAGTTCTTCTGGGTATATACTTAGTAGCAGTATTGCTGGGTCAAATGGTAGATCTATATCTAAATTCCTTAGGAACCACCAAACAGACTTCCACAGTGTCTCTACCATTCTACATTCCCACCAACAGTGAATAAGCATTCCTATCTCTCCACATCCTCTCCAGCACTTGTACTTTTCTATTTTGTTAATAGAGGCCATTCTAGGAGGTAAGAAATGATATCTCATTGTAGCTTTTATTTGTATTCCCCTAATAGCCAGTAATGTTGAGCATTTTTTCATGTCTTTCTTTGCCATTTGTATTTCTTCTTTAGAAAAATGTCTATTCTGGTCTTTTGCCCATTTTTTAATTGAATCATTTGTCTTTTTATTGTTGAGTTCTTGGATCTCTTTATAGATCTTGGATATTAGACCCTTGTCAGATGTTTGGTTTCCAAATATTTTCTCCCATTGAGTAGAGTGCCTTTTTACCCTCTTCACAAAGTTCTTGAGGTGCAGAAGTGTTTAATTTTGAGGAGGTCCCATTTATCTAATTTTTCTTTTGTTGCTTGTGCTTGGGTTTAAGGTTTAAGGGACTCCCACCGGGAAGCGGCTGTGGCTCAATCAGTAGGGCTCCCGTTTACCATATGGGAGGCCCCGGGTTCAGTTCCCGGGGCCTCCTGGTGAAGGCAAGCCTGCCCGCACAGCGTGGTTAGCTGACCCAGCGAGCACGAGCAGCAAGGGGGGGATAAATGAATAAATAAATAAAATCTTTTAAAAAAAAAAAAAAAAGAGAGACTCCCACCTACTATAAGGTCTTGTAGATGTTTCCCTATGTTATCTTCTAGGAGTTTTATGGTGCTGGCTTTTATCTTTAGGTCTTTGATCCATTTTGAGGTGATTCCTATATAGGGAGTAAGATGAGAGTCCTCTTTCATTCTTTTGGTTTTAGATATCCAATTCTCCCATTACCATTTGTTGAAAGGACTATTCTGTCTAAGTAGGCTTATCGAAAAGCAGTTGACCATAGAGGTAAGGGTCTAGTTCTTTGAACTCTCAATTTGATTCCATTGATCAATGTGTCTATCTTTATGCCAGTACCATGCTGTTTTGTTTTTTGTTTTTAAATATAGAACGCTTCATTAATTTGTGTGTCATCTTTGTGCAGGAGCCATGCTAATCTTCTCTGTATCATTCCAACTTTTAGTATATGTGCTGCCAAAGCGAGCACAATACCATACTGTTTTGACCACTGTAGCTTTATAATACACTTAAAGGTCAGGAAGCATGAGTCCTCTGACTTCGCTCTTCTTTTTTAGGATGTTTTTGGCTATTTGGGACCCTTTTCCCTGGCAAACAAATTTGGTAATTGATTTTTCTATTTCTGTAAAGTAGGCTGTTGGAATTTTGATTGGTGTTGCATTGAATCTATAAATCAGTTTAAGTAGAATTGACATCTTCATGATGTTTAGCCTTCCAGTCCATGAACACGGAATGTCTTTTTGTTTGTTAAGGTCTTCATTGGTTTCTTTTAGCAGTGTTTTGTAGTTTTCTGAATACAGATTCTTTACATTCCTGGTTAAATTAATTTGTAGATAGCTGAGTCTTTTTGTTGCTATTATGAATGGAATTTTATCTTGAATTTCTCCTCAGCTTGCTCATTACTAGTATATTGAAACACTACTGATTTTTTTTTCATTTTGATCTTGTATCCTTCCACTTTACTGAACTCATTTATTAGCTCTAATAGCTTTGTTGTAGATATTTTGGGATTTTCTAAATATGTCATCTGCAAATAGTGAAAGTTTTACTTCCTCTTTTCCTATTTGGGTGCTTTTTTTTTTTTCTTACCTAATTGCTCTAGCTAGAACTTCTAGCACAATGTTGAATAACAGTGGTTACAGAGGGCATCGTTGTCTGTTCCTGATCTTGGAATGAAGGCTTTCAACCTCTCCCCATTAAGAACCATGTTGGCTGTGGGCTTTTCATATATGCCCTTTATTATGTTGAGGAACTTTCCTTCTGTACCTATCTTTTGAAGTGTTTTTTCAAGAAAGCATGCTGGATTTTGTCAAATGCCATTTCTGCATCAGTCGAGATGATAATGTGGTTTTTCCATTTGATTTTTTAACGTGGTGTATTACGTTAATTGATTTTCTTATGTTGAACCACTCTTGCATACCAGAAATAAAATCCGTTTGATCATGATACATAATGCTTTTTATATGCTATTGGATTCAATTTACAAGTATTTTGTTGAGAATTTTTTCATCTGTGTTCATTAGAGAGATTGGTCTGTAATTTTCTTTTCTTGTAGTATCTTTATTTGGCTTTGGTATTAGGGTGATGTTGGCTTCAAAAAATGTTTTGGGTAATTTTCCCTCCTTTTCAATTTTTTGGAAGAGTTTAAACAGTATTGGCTTTCATTTTTCTTGAAATGTTTGGAAGAATTCGCCTGTGAAGCCATCTGGTCCTATAGTGTGTTCTTTTGCCTCCATATGTATATATCTACAAATTTTCCCCATTCCTTCCTATTATTGATTTCAAGCTTCATTCCATTACAATTAGAGAATGTGCATTTTATAATTTCAGTCTTAAATTTATTGAGAGCTCTGTTGTGGCCCAACATGTGGTCTATCCTTGAGAGAAAGATCCATGAGCACTTGAAAAGAATGTATAGCCTGCTGATTTGGAATACAATGTTCTGTATATGTCTGTCAGATCCAGCTTGTTTATCATATTGTTCAAGTTCGCTATTGATCTTCTGTCTAATTGTTCTGTCTATTGATGTGAGTAGTGTGTTGAAATGTCCATCTATTTATTGTACAGACATTTATTTCTTCTTTCAGTTTTCCCAGAGTTTGCCTCATGTATTTTGGGGCACCTTGGTTAGGTGCATAGATATTTATGACTTAATCCTTCCTGTTGGAGTTTCCCTTTTATTAATATATAGTGGCCTCTTCTGTATCTCTTATCATTTTTTTGCATTTAAAGTCTCTTTTGTGTAATACCAGTATAGCTACCCTGCTCTCTTTTGGTTACCATTTGTGTGAAATATCTTTTTCCAACCTTTCACTTTCACTCTGTTTGCATCCTGAGTCTAAGGTGAGTCTCCTGCAGACAGCATATGAATGGTGTTCAACTCCATGATTTGACTTAGGAAATTTGTATGAACCTCATTGATTAGCTGTTTCAAGTCCTGTGTCTCATCTGAAGCTTTGATTTGTTGCATTCCCTAAGACATATATTTCTTTGTCTTAGTGTGGCTTATAATTTTTTGTTGATATCTAGGCATCTCATTCAGATGCTGAGTTTACTCTGATGTTCAGTCTGCAGACTGCTGTTTGCTCAGTAGATGGGGGGATGAGCACCCACTGTTGCTTTTGCAGCTCTACTCTGGATTTTTCAGCCAGTTGAGACTCCTTTCCTTCACCCCGCTCTTTTCTAGGTGGTGTCTCACCTTCTCCTTGTGTCCTGAGCCTCAGAGTAGCCCTCTAGACAGTCTCCACTTGTACTCTAGCTATTTTTTCTGGGAGAAGAGTGATCCCTCTGCCTCTCTAATCCTCCATCTTCCCAGAAGTTTCTCAGATTGATTCTTTTTTTTAGGTTGTTATTTATTATTGCTCATATATGGGCTGAATTATAATGCACTCCTCATCTCTTCCACCAAGAGTTTGGAAATAAGGACAATGAAATTGCTTTCTGAGTATATGGTATAGCGGAACAGCCACATAGACATACTCTTAAAGGACAGATTGACTCCTTGACCATTAAAATTTAAATGTAATCTGATTGTATCTAAAGAAACCGTGTTGTTATCAGAAAGAGATTGTTCAGCTTTAGAGTCAGAAGAAGTGGAATCTCAAAGGCAAATGTTTGATAGCCTATCCAAACAGTGATTGCTGGGGAACCCTGGCCAAACATCCTGGAACATTACAGTATCTTTGGTGAGGCTATTCCTATACTGGATGTGATTTTCTTAAGCCATTTTGACTAGCAAGGCCCAAATGTAACAAGATTGAATGTTCTAACAATAGGGTTTTGGATCGCTTTTGTTTTTTTAATACTTTGATGTATTTTTTTTTTTTATCTAAGTTTTATTTTAAGAAGAATATCAAGTAGAACATGTTCTTTTTCTGCACAATACAATTTTTTAATTAAATTGTAAGTAGTAAGGAAAGCTTAGTCTCAGCCAGTATTATCCTTTGCTTTACTTTTAAATCTTTTATATGAAAGTAGAGAAACAGAATTGTTGCTTCCTGGTTTATTATTTTGCAAATATGAAGTTTTTAGTTTTATAGATGAATATTTTAGGTTGATTTATCAACCTAGTTGATTTATCTTTTACTAGTCAGTATTTCAAAATGAAAATGTAAGTTCTTCACGGAATGGAATTTTTTTAATAATATATGTTTTTTACTGAGAAGTGAGCTTATAAAACAGTCATGCATAACATGCAGAATTCGCATACATCACCCCTCCACCAACACCTTACATTGTTGTGCAACATTTGCTACAAATTATGAAAGATCATCAAACTGTTGATCTAACTATGGTCCATGGCTTACATTTGGTATATTTTTCCATACACCTCCTAATTATTAACACCATGTATTAGTATTGTACATTTGTTATAGTTCATGAGAGAACACTCTCATATTTGTACTATTAACCACAGTCCATCATCCACCACATGGTTCACTGTGTTATATAGTCCCATGCCTTGTACAGTCCATCCAAAGTGTACATTCAGTGGCACTCACCTTCATTACAGAGTTGTACAGTCATTGCCTTAGTAAATTTTTGGACCTTTTCCTTAGTCCAAAAGAAAAAAATCCTATACCCCCTTATACCCTCCTATTGTTGTCCCTTATAATTGATATATCTTCTTTGCCATTGCTGCAAAATACAATATTACTGTTAACTATCATCCATAAGTTACATTAGTTGTATTTTTCACTATCACCATATTCTTAACACCTTGTAGTAGAACATTCTTGTATTTATATTATTAAACACAATCCTCATATACCACCAAAATCACTATATTATACAGCCCCTAGATTATCCTCTAGCTGTCTTTCAATTAACATTAACCTCCCTAGACTAACCCTTTCAGCCACAACCACATTTATAAATCAACAGTGTTATACTCATTATATTATAATGTGCTACCATCAGCTCTATCCAATACTGCATATTTACAATCAATTGGTAATAGTAACTTCTTTGACATTGATGCAGGAATATTACAATATTGCAATTAATTATAGTCAGAAGTCATATTTATCGTATTTTTTCCTTGTATCACCATATTCTTACCACCTTGTGATAGTGACATATATTTGTTAATTCATAGAACATTCCTGTATTTGTACTACTAACCACAATCCTCATCCACCACCAGGTTCACAGTTAGTTAGTCCCTAGATTAATCTCAAGCTTTCTTTCAATTGACATTTACATCCCTAGACTGCCCCTTTCAGCCACAATCACGTTTATGAACGATCTGTGTTAGTTATAATCACTATAATGTGTTAACATCAACTCTATCCATTTCCACACTTATACATGAAGCTAATTTAAAAATTCTACATATATTAAGCATCAGTAACCCTTCTAAGCCCTCATCCTATCTCCTAGTAACCTATACTTTAAATTTTAACTCCATGTGTTTATTCGTCATATATAGTTCCTATTAGTATGACCATACAATATTTGTCCTTTTTTTTTTTTTTTAAAGATTTTATTTATTTATTCATTTATCCCCCCCCTTGCTGCCTGTGCTCGCCGGGTCAGCTAACCACGCCGTGCGGGCGGGCTTGCCTCCCATATGGTAAACGGGAGCCCTACTGATTGAGCCACAGCCGCTTCCCGATATTTGTCCTTTTGTGTCTGGCTTATTTCACTCAGCATAATGTCCTCAAGGTTCATCCATGCTGTCATATGTGTCCCAATTCCATATGCAGGAATTGTTTTTAACTGAATATATAATTGTGGATCAGATTATGTAGAATTTACAATAGCATAAATGTAAATAATTCTGTGGGGGCAGAAAGAATAGTCTTTTAAAGGAGTTCTTAGAGGAATGGAGATTTATGTTAGATATGGGGATGGGTAGTACACATTTTAGGCAAGAATACTACAGAAGTGATATTGTATTCTGAGTGCATTTTATTTGGAGGTACATGATAGTGATTTACCCTGTTACTGGTGATGTTAACTTTGATCACTTGATTAAGGTGGTTTATGCCAGATTTTCCTCTGTAAAGTCACTATTTTTCCTTTTGTAATTATTTAGTATCTTGTGGCAAGATATGTTGAGACTATGTGAATATTCTGTCCCTCATCAAACTTTTTTCCTACTAGTATTAGTATCCATTGATTATTTTTCCAATTGTATCATTTTTCTATAACTTTTAGTTGACATTCTTCTTTGTGATGAGCAGATAAGTAATTGTTATTTCCTTCTTTCTTCCTCAAAAGATAGCATACCATAGACACTTTTTTTTTTTTTTGCAATTTTCTTTTTTTACTTAATATTATATCTTGAAAAATCATTCCATATCAGTTCTTAGAGATTTTCCTCAAACTTTTTTACAGCTTCATAGTACTCCATTATATGGATGTACCATAATTTTTTTCAACCATTCTATGTATGTAGTATATATTTTCCAATTACAAACAATGCTCCAATTAATAACCATCTGCATATGTATTTATGTATTGTTGGAAATTTAGCTTTAGGGTAAATTCCTGATAGTGGAATTGCTCGATCAAAAGGTAAATGCAGGGAAGCAGTTGTAGCTCAAGCAAATGAGCTTCCACCCAGCACATGGGAGGTCCCAGGTTCAGTTCCTGGTGCCTCCTGGAAAAGAGGAGCAAGACAGCAAGCTGCCACAATGGGCAGGTGTGGCAAGCTGATGCAACAAGATGACACAACAAAGAGACACAAAGAGGAAAGACAATGAGAGACACAACAAACTAAGGGGCTAAGGTGGCTCAAGCAATTGAGCACCTCTCTCCCACATGGGAGATCCCAGGTTCAGTGACGAACAGACACAGAGAGCACACAACAAATGGACATAGCATACACAAACAATGGGGGGGGGGTAAATAAATCAAATCTTTTTTTAAAACGGTAAATGCAGATGTAGTTTTTTTAGACATTGACAATTTTCTCTTCTGAAAAGGCTAGACCAATTTGTATTCTCATCAGTTGTATTTAAGAGTACCTGTTTCCCCACTGCCTCACCATTGGAATGTGTTGTCATACTTTTTTATAATTTTTGCCAATCTGATGGGTGAAAAATAATTTCAGTGTATTTTTAATTTGCATTTCTTTTATTATGAGTGAGGTCGACCATTTTCTTAATTCATGGGCTATACAAAACCAGGTCACAGGTTGGATTTAGCTGGATTTAGCTTACGGGCATTAGTTTGCTGACCCCTGTCTTAGATTCACTATTAGTTCTGTTCTATTCCATTATTTTACTTTTCTTCTTTAGGTACTCCAATTTTGTGTATGTTCTTCTTTGCTTGTCTTTCATTTCAACTATTTTCTCTCTAACCATTTTTACTTCTTTCTTTATCTCATTTGTAGTCTCCTGGTTGTTTTCTCCCTCTTGTCAGTATCCCTTATTGTGTTTTCATTTGAGGTATCCTGTAGTCTTCATTTCTGAGATTTTTTTCTTTCTTTCTTCCATTTCTTAAAATCATTTAACTCTTTGTATTTCTTCCTACCATTTGTCTATTTTTGTTTTAAATTTTTGAAATTCCTTTTCAAACTGATTTTTCATATTCCAAAATATTTGTTGATATTTAATTGCTTTGAGGGGGCTGTGTTATAGTTTTCTTCTGCTTTATGTTTTTTGCTTCGGGGAAAGGAGAGTCATTTTTTCATATACAGAGATATTTTCATTCCATCCCATTTGCTATGTTTTCATTTTAAAGTTACTTTGCATAGATATATTCTCTTTGTTTATCTATTTCATGGATATGATTTTATTGTCCTACAACTACTCCTAGTTTAAGGATGCTCTCTTGTCAGTGCTGTAAAGTATGATTTCCTTAATGAATGACTTTCTTTAATTGGGGAAAGGTTATATGCTCTATGATTTTTGGGGGACAGGAAGGTTCTCTTTTGATCTTTTCAATTTTCCTTTTCTACTCTATCTCCAAAGGGCCTTTCTCCCTTCCCTTTTACCCTCCAGAAATTATGCCCTTTACATACTGCCACTTTGCCTTGCACTATTTTTTAAGTCCCATCTCTGTAGTTATTGATCTATTCTACCAGTACTCTCTCAGCACAGGCATTCCTAGCTTTATACAGTACTGCAGGACCATAATGATAATGGTGCGGCGTTATCTTAATAATCAGCGGGGGAAATTAAGTTGTTCTATGACCTTTAAAAGTTTTTGCTAAAGCATTATAAAAATTCTACTTTCGTAAGTATATAGGGAAATGGAAAAAAAAATTATAGAACTCATTTATTTAATACAGTGTAACTTGAAACATTAGAAACATTGAGAGTGAAAGTGTTTTATTTCTTTGAAAAAAATTTATAGAGTAATTTGAACAATGCTTTGCCTTCTCATCATATAACTTACAATATGGAGTGAGCATCTTTTCTACACCTTTGTGAATTATCAAACTTCTAAGTTTGAATTTTATTCTTTGCATTTTCAATATTGTGAAATATCTCCAAGAGTTCCTTTAATGTGAAGTTTTTTTACCTGCCTAACTGCCTCTGGTATATCTTTGCCCTTTTCTTCATAGCCACTTTCCTCACTTATGTAGATGAGTTTGTTTTCATTTAGTTCTTCTGGCTCCATATCTAAAGTTTCCAAAACAGTGGCATTATCAACTTTCCCATAGTCAGCTCTTTCTTCTATAACTCCATTTACATTTTTGTTTTGTTTTGTTTTGTTTTGTTTTTTCCATTTACATTTAATTTTAGCTTCCCTTATAGCGTTATCACTTTTTTTCTCCCCTGAACTTTCATCCTTGGTGGCCACTTCTTTCTCTCTCACAGTTATACATTTTTGTAAAATATCATGTGAGTTTCTCACTGGGAGACAAAGAGGCAATATAGCCACACACTTTACTGTCTGCGTGACCTGAATAACATGTGCAGTGATCAGTTACTAACAGTCTTTGAAAAAAGTCACATGATTGGTCACTGATCATGATGAGCACCTGTTATTTGCCTAGTGATTTGTAGACTGCAGAGCTAGCAGCAAAGTTTATGCAGTTACTCACAATTCATATACCACAATAACTGAAGTTTGAACCATGTTGTGTTATTTAATCAAACTGCAGTAGTAGAATTCATGCCTATTGGACTGTTTAAAGTGAGGACTACCTGTATTTTCACATTCAGAGTGGACTTTCTCTTTTAGGCAGTGATTTTAAATCAACTTAGACCTGCCGTTAGTTTCCCTTCTCTCTCTTCCTCATGATTTTTCAGACTGCCCTTGTTCTCTGCAAAGGTATGTGCCTGAGTGTGAATAATGAATTGCTGGAATTTGATTTTTCTTCAGACAGGTAATTTGCAGTATAGGCATGTCTTCTAGTTGTGCTAAGGTTTTTATATAATTTTCGTGTTCTTGTTCTGTTTTATTTGGAGAGGATATGTGGGAAATTTCAAATTTAGGCAGCTGCCATTATCTTTGATTACCCAAAAGTGCTTCAAAATAGATTTTTTTCATGATTAAAATGTTTTATGACTATAAAATACTTATATTTTTCATCAACTCATCTATGCGTGAAAGTGAGAGGTGATTAAGGGTTGGAGCTTTTTATTGGGTAGAAATTGAATGTGTAGTTACCATCTTTGAAAAGTTTATTCTCAGAATGTGCCCTACGGCATGCACTTACTGATTTGGCTTAGTGAATAAGACAAAATCAGGTACTGAAAAAGTCTACCTCACTTTCTTTCTTTGGGGAAAAAGTGCATATTTTGGAAGAAATGAAGTAGAAATAATGAATTAGATTAAGGCAAAAGTTAGCATAATGGTAACTTATCATTATTCCTCCATTAAACTGAACAATGTTTTTCTTTTTCAGTCCTATGACAATGGTCTGGCACAGGGAGCTGGACTTGAATCTCATGGTAAGACGTCTTAAAATAAATGTATAGTTTCTTTTGTTCCTTTAAATAACATTTTGTTACCTTCTGCATAGAGAACATCAGAATTTGGTCTCAATCCTTAGTGCAGCCTTATTATCTTTCTTGTTGCTTCTCTTTTTTGACACTGTTGTACCTATATGAAACCTGCTCTAGATCAATAATTAAATTGATTCATACCAGAAATGTTCATACACTGTTTTCTAATTATTCAGTTATTACCTACATTGCAATATCTGGGACTCGTTTTTTTAAATGTTGTTAGAAAACAACAGGTTTTCTTCTTTGGCATAACACTAAAAGGTTAGACTGAAAATAGATGCAGGATATTAAACACAAATCCATGAATTTGTAAAGAAATGAAAATTTATGTACCTTTTTAAATATACTTATCCTTAGTCATATTCATAAAATATTTTTCTGCATAGCATATATACATTATATACATTAGCGTGATCTCTTCTTTCACATTTTCCCCTGCTGTGGCAGAACCACAATAGTGAGCTAATAGTTACTAAGCTTTCAGCACATCAATAGCCTGATCACTCTCAAATTGAGTATTTCTATTCAGAAGTAAATAAGCTTCCATTCTCCTTTAAAGGAGGCTCTGATGAACTCCTTCAATTTCTTCTTCATCACAGCAGTTTTTGTGTGCTCATCTGTTGTTCTTGCCCTCTGCTAGTGTGATAGAGTGGAAAGAACAGAAGATCAGTATTCAGGACTCAACTCTGATACGTACTTAGCTATGTGACCTTGACTCATCACTTAATCTCTGAAGGTTTCCTCATCTACAGAATAGAAATAATTGGATCTTTCTTTAAAATTATTGCCAAGATTATAAGAGATAATTATATAGGATAAGTGGTTTGTATACTATAAAACATGTACAAAAACATTTTTAACATACATTCTTGACCCCATATCCTTGTATGAATTTGGTCTCAAATTGTTTGTCCTATCAGTTATCTTCTTCCTCTCTCACATCTTCATTCTCTCCTTCAATTTAGATATTTGTAGGGTACATAATCACTAAGGGGTATATAGAAAGCTTTCTAGGATTTTCCTTTGAAGCCATACTATATTTAAGAAACCATAATTCTTGTGGGTGCCTGAGTGAGTCTGTTTGAGATTGGGGGTTGGGGGAGCTGGCAATAACAATTTTGTTACTGGTCATCACCACATAATAAGGAGGACTATACTTGTAGTTGTACAAAGAGGAAACGTGGTAGCTCTAAGAATTCCTGTGAAGACAAGGGTCTGGTACTCACTATTATAGATGGTGTTAATGAGCACTCAGGCTGAAGAGACAACTCACCACACCAGGGGACCTGTGGGATACACACTGTTGTTTGCAAGAAGTTGGAGTTATGTTCTCTGGGATATGAAACAGAGGATACCTCTCAAATATGATACTCTTTGATGGATCCTGTCAGGAAAAAAATCTTCCTTCTTGAATCACACAAGAAGTGATTTTTAGTTGGTATGACTTGATTAGGATTGCACCCATTAGGATCATCAGTGATGGACTAAGGTTCATGAAAAACTTATATCTTGGGAAGTGGATGTAGCTTAAGTGGTTGAGCGCCTGCTTCCCATACACATGGTCCTGGCTTCAGTCCCCAGTATCTCCTAGTAACAAACAAACGAATGAAGAAAAAAAAAAAAAAACACCAGCTCTTGTTGGGGAAGGGAGTGGCTCAGTGGTTGAGCGCCCGCTTCCCATGTATGAGGTTCTGGGTTCAATCCCCAGTACCTCCTTTAAAAAAAACTTACATCTTCCTTTTTTCCTCTAAATTTGTGTGGCAGTTTGATATTATTTATGAATTCTAAAAAGAGATATTGATTATGTTTGTAAACTGTTTGATTCCTCTGGGTATGATACCCTTTGTATTAAATTCAAAGGCTACATTTACTTGAGTAAATTAAGATTAGGGCTTTAATTCAGCCAAATCAGTAGGGCATTGAGTCCCTGCCCCCTTGGTGGGCAGACACTCTCCCTGAAAAAGACAAGGCAGAGGAAGAGGGACAGCTCATTAGACATGGCAGAGGCCCCAGGAAGAGAGATGAGCCTGATGGTCTACAGCTGACCTTGTGAAGAGACCAGAGCAGCTGAGCCCGGAAAGAAATGAGCCCCAGGGAGAGAGACAAGCCTATGCCAGCCTACAGCTGAGATCAGAAGAAGCTGGAACCATAGAGCCTTAAAAGGAAGAAGGCTGAACCCTCTCTGTCATTGCCTGCCACCTTGCTTCAACATGTGGCAAGTGACTTTGGGTAAGAAGTTGTCTCTTATGGTACCTTGAGTTGGACTCTTTGGAGCCGTGTGACTGTAGGCTTCTACCCCTAATAAATACCCTTTATAAAAGCCAACAGAATTCTAGTATTTTGCATCAGCACCCCTTTTGGCTGACTAATACAGTTGGCTTGGTAGGTTTGAAATCTAAAACCCTAAAGGAGGGCTTACCAACTAGAGTGACACAGTATACTGGTGTACCTCAAATGAGTTATGGGTGTGCCAAGATAATTGCTTCCTCAATATTTGGAGCAACCAGGCAGGACCTGTCCTGGGTGACTGAAGTCCCTGGTAAGGTTGCCTCTGGCCAAGAGTACCCTCCTCAGTTTACCACAGTATGCCCTACATTTTGTATTTATGTGCTATGAGGTTTAGACAGTTTGGGAAGTACTACCCTAGAGGACTTTGGTCTATCCATCATTTTCTCTCTCATCACTCTCTACACTGGCAAGTGAAACCTCTTCCTAAAAGTCATCTCACAGTTTGACCACCCCATCAAGTCATCATGTTCACCCTTTTCCTTCCTTCTTTTGTTACTCTTCTTTTTTTTTTTTTTTTTTTTAATTATTTTTTATTTTTACTGGGAGGTTCCACGGATCGAACCCAGGTCCTCCATATGGGAGACGGATGCCCAACCATTTGAGCCACATCTGCCCCCCTTTGTTACTCTTCTTGATCCTTACTGCTTATTATTTAATTTTCTATATAAGCCCTCAGCCACTTAATAGGTTTCTCTTTTAAAGTCAGAAATTACCTACATTTCAACTCCAGTGTCTTTTACTCATTTTCCATCTTCAGCTATTGAAGCATTTGAGGCTGTGAACCTGCCCCTCCTTTCTTGAAATACTGCATCTTACCTCTTTACCATAGATGGATCTTGTGGGAAGTTTTCTTCTCAGGCCAATTTTCTTCTTTTCCCTTTCCTAAATTTCAGTGCTTTTTACTTGCTATTCCTTCTATATTGAATCCCCTACCCCCACCCTCAGCATACACCTGGCTCTCTCTCACATCCTTCAGATGTTTGCTTAAATGATATGTTTTCAGTGAGCCCTTCCCTAAGCCCCCTATTTAAAATTAAAAACCACCCACAAACATACCCCCTGTTTAGAATCACAAATCATCCTTATACACACACACATATACCATCCCTATCCCTTTTTCTGGCTTTATTTTTCTTCATATCATTTATAGCTTATAAGTGAACTATAATTTGTCTATTTGTTTATAGTCTGTCTCCTTCCACATAATGTGAATATCAGGAGAACAGAAATTTTTGCCTGTTTTATTCACTGCTGTATCTCCCACACCTGTAACATGCTTGGCACATAGTTGAATGAATTAACAGATGGTTTTATCAATTATCTCTATGTTATCAGCTTCTACATAGCCCCTTTTCCATTTGTCTTTGGCATATCTTCCTTGATAATCACTTCAGCATCTCAAACTGTATATTTTTATTTTTTTATTTTATTTTATTTTATTTTATTTTATTTTATTGAAGATTTTATTTATTTATTCATTTATCCCCCCCTTGCTGCTTGTGCTCGCTGGGTCAGCTAACCATGCCGTGCGGGCGGGCTTGCCTTCACGGAACGGAACCCGGGGCCTCCCATATGGTAAACGGGAGCCCTACTGATTGAGCCACAGCCGCTTCCCATCAAACTGTATATTTTTTTTTTTTTTTTTTTAAAGATTTTATTTATTTATTCATCCATCCCCCCCTTGCTGCTTGTGCTCGCTGGGTCAGCCAACCACGCCGTGCGGGCGGGCCTGCCCTCACCAGGAGGCCCCGGGAACCGAACCCGGGGCCTCCCACATGGTAAACGGGAGCCCCACCGACCGAGCCACAGCCGCTTCCCCAAACTGTATATTTTTAAAACCCATTTTCTTCTTCCTTCTTCCCAAGCCTGTTTGTTACTCTGCAGTAATATGGAAAAACTACCAGATATACCGGTTTTTTTCAGGGGAAGCCATATTTGGTGGTTTAATTTCTTCAGATTTTTGTTATTGTTGTTTTCATTTTTGCTCATCCTACCATTTGTCCTCCATAAGTCACAAATTAATAATCCCTGATCCACAGACTAAAAGGAAAATAACTTATTTATTAAGCAGCTGCTGTGTACCCTCCAAGGCTAGGCAACTTTGTATTTGGGTTCAGTCAAAGAAGCAAAACCACCATGGGTATTAAGGAATAAAGGATTGATTATAACAATAAAATTTTATTTTATTAAAAAAAGATCCACAATTGTAGTAGATTGGGGAAAAGTCTCTGACCAGCCCTCCTGAAGTACTCACACAGGTGGACCAGTCACACCTTGCCAACGAATCTGGAAAGCCAGGCATATCAAGCTGCCAGAGTGTGGCTGTTGTGGTGAAGTCTGTGAAGGGCTGTTGCTTCTGCATTATTTGTGGGCCTGAGGTAAAGAAGAACTTGAATGCCAAGGATGGAGGAGCATAAGGGCTAGCTGGAATCTCTAACCACCTCTCTGCACTTGTCTCTTACCTCCTCTAACCAAAACCACAGTAATGGCTCCTATTCCACTTCTCACATTTCTCTATTTTCCTATTCTAACTCCAGTCCATACAGAGAAAAGGATTCTGGGAAACAGAATTCCAGCTTAGTCAAATTGACAAAGTACAAAACCGCCACAATATTTACTAGGCTCACATGTCTGCTAAGTGTCATAATCCAGAATAGTCAGCAATACTATTCTGCCCGTATTTAGATCGCTTAGTTTAGTATTTAATGTCCTCTATAATCCAGTTCCAGCTTAGCTTTGAAAACTCACATGTGAATGATCTCTTTCATGCACTCTAGGCTATAAATAAAAAATATTACCCTAGCGTTCGTCAAATATCCTCACCTCTGGATTTTGCTATTTTTTCCCTTGTCTGAAATACTTCATCTCCACCTGTTTCTCCTCATTTCTCCTTCCCAAGCCTTCACAGTTTTGCCCACACTTACTTTTAGAGTTACTGTTTTCAAAATCTGATGATTTGGGGCAAAGTAAAAAGTGTTTTTACTTTGAATTGTGCCTGTTTAAAGAATCCTAAGAAGCACTTTTGAGGATAACATTTAAATGGTTCTTTTTACTTTTTGGTAGTTAGTTTTAAAGATGCATATTATATATTAGAAGCTTTATATTGAACGATATAATAATTCCTGAAGTCATAGCTAGGTTGTTATGAATTAGAGTGAAACTAGTAGGTCATTGAAGAGGAAATAATATTGATAGTTGCTTAACGGAAATTATTCTGAGAGATGATGGTAAATTTGTTTTACTTTTCTGTTTTAACTTACTAAAGACTAAAATTGATCTCCCAACTAGTAGGGGAAGATTCTGAAGAATAAATAGTTCTTACTGATAGTGACTCTTTGAATATGATAGCTGCATTGAGTTTTCTAATGGAAATCCACATCTTTCCTTTGCTAGAGAGTACATCCAAGATTTATAACCAAAATGGAAGTTAGAGAGTGAGACCTGTTTTGGTTTGCCAAAATGCTGCTGATGCAAAGTACCAGAAATGGGTTGGTTTTTATAAAGGGGATTTATTTGGGGTAAAACCTTACAGTTCCAAGACTGTGAAAAGTCCACACCCAGGCACCATCAGAGGTGTTTTCTCACCAAAATCAGCTACTGTTGCTCCTGGCATGTTGCCACGTGATGAAGCAAGATGGCTGCCGATCTCTGCCAAGGTTTCAGCCTTCCACTCTGGGCTTACTCTTTCCTCTTGAGCTGTTCCATGGGCCCAGCCTCTTGCAGCTTTGTGCTTAAGCAAATCCTCTCTCTTCCATGGCAGGATTAAACATGGCAGCTTCCTTTTCCTGTGTCTTTTGTCTATGTGTCCAACTATATCAGACTCAGCAAGGAGGCAGAGACTTAAGCTGAGTCATGCCTTACTGACATAGTCCAATCAAAAGCCCTAAAGCAATCTAATCAAAGGCCCTTCAACTGAATGTAATGTAACCAAAGGGTATCACACCAGAAGAATAGATTAGTTTACAAAAATAATCTTTCTCTTTTTGTTATTCATTTAAAAAATCTCAAACTGCCACAAGGCCTAATAGCAATCCATTTAATTTGCTGAAATGAATAAAAATCATTAGGTGAAGTAGTAATAAATTGGAAATATAGGTATCTCCAGTTGTATGGATTTGACAACAAATAGTGCTTAATGGAAAGAGTTGCTGCTTCTTATGGAAAAATATTGACTTTTCATTTTCTGAGAAAAGTGATTACCTTTGTGAGTTTATTAGTTTCCCATTGCTGCTGTAACATTTTACTGCAAATTTAGGAACTTAAAATGACAAAAATTTATTCTTTTATGGTTCTAGAGACCAGAAGCCCAAAGCGAGTCTTACGGGGCTAAAAATCAAAGTATTGGCAGAGCTGGTTCCTTCTGGAAGTTCCAGGAGAGACTCTCTTCCTTGCCTTTTCAAGACTCTGGTAGCTGCTGACAGTCCTTTTGGCCACATCACTCTAATCTCTGTTCCAGGGTCACATTGCCTTCTCTTCTATCTGTAATCTGATCTCCCTCTGCCTCCCTCTTATAAGAACAATTTTGATTATATTTAGGGACCAGCCAGATAATCCAGGATAAACCCCCCATCTCAAGATCTTTGACTTAGTCAAATCTGTAAAGTTCCTTTCACCATATAAGGTAACATTTGCCGATTTCAGGGGATTAGTACTGGATATCTTTGGGGACCGTTATTCAGTCCACCAGAGTGAGTATTGATATGTTTTAAAGTCTTGTGTGCATCTATTGCCATATATTGTTTTCTTTTCTTCTCTTTCTCTTCCTCTCTACTCCCTCCCCTCTCTTTAAACTTTTATCCCTTAAAATTTTTAAGCTGACTAGTTATCATATCTGCATATCAGCCACTACCTTGTTTACATTATATCTGAAAATTAGTCTGTAGCTTGAGTCAGAGAGAACCTCAATTCATACACAAAATGCTATCTTTGAGGGAAATAAAATCAGACTTAAGTTGTAGAGCCCCAGGCGGCAGCAATAAGACATGTATTTTAGTTCAACTCTGCCATTAACCAGGTTTTTTGAGCAATTTTCTTAATCTCCTCAAGTCTTAGCTTTTTCTGTAAGTAAAATGTTCTTGTAGCTTTAAATTTGTTTATTCTTTTATATTGAAGACTTCAGTGTTTAATAGTTATTTTAAGTTTTTAATTATTTTTTACAGTTAAATTAGTTTTAGTTCACTATTTTCTAGAATTTTTTATTTCCCCAACCATTTTGTACTCCTTTCATAGGCATCTAATTTGAATTTTAAACCATTGTGTGGTTTTGATTAACAGGAGGATCAACTTTTTGTGGCATTGCATCACTGTGTCTGATGGGTAAGCTAGAAGAAGTTTTTTCAGAAAAAGAATTGAATAGGATAAAGAGGTGGTGTATAATGAGACAACAAAATGGTTATCATGGAAGACCTAATAAGCCTGTAGACACCTGTTACTCTTTCTGGGTAGGAGCAACTCTAAAGGTAAGAGAAATGATAAAAATGAGAAATCTATAATCCATGTTAATATAAAATGTGCCGAAGGGATTGGTCTTTGTAATACGCATAAAATATTATTAGGTTTAGGCTACTAAGTTCTTTCTGTTATTGTAGCAAAGCTATACTCCTATATGGTTTTTCCATAGAATTTAGTTATCTGCTGGGTTACTTGAAATTTTCCATTCTTATAAAATTCAAAGTGTCCCAGAACTAGGAGAGAAAGTAGGTATAAGGCCATAAAAAAAAAAAAACTTCTTACCGAAACTGACCAGTAGCCCATCTAATGCAGGGATCTGTCTGAAAATGATATTAATAAAGGTTTACAGGAACGTATTACTCTTAAAAGATAAACCATGGTTCATTCCTTTAAAAAAAACATTTAAAGTTTTCTACTATTCATTAATTTGTCAAAAGCTTTCTGAAGCTTGTTTGATAATACACATGTATTTTTGTACATCTCTACTAACTTTTTATATACCTAATTCTTTAAGGATATTAGCCACTAAATACCCATAGGTTTTATCTTAAAATTGCCTTTTCACCTTTAAGTATCACCTAGTTCTGGTATTTGGGAATCTAACAAAAGTTTATGTGCATCTTCTATATACTACCCCAATTTTTTCTTATATACAATTCATGCATATGGTTGAAACAAATTCAGAATACAGAATAATTTAAAATGAAGGCAGTATCTTCCCTGACTCTCTCTACCTTCCGTGCCATTCCTCAGATGTACCAATTTTTTGATTATGGAGATTTTCAAACATATTCAAAAGTAGAGAGAATAGTATAATGAACTCCCAAGTGTCCATCAACACTGGTTGATCAACAATTTTCAACCCAACGCCAGCATTTCTTCATCTATACTCCTACCTACTTCCCTCTGTCCACAGTATTATTTTGAGGCAAATCTCAGAAACCATTTTTTTTATTATCTGGAAATTCTTCAGTATAATTTCTAAACAAAAATATTTTTTAAAACATTCCTTTAGTGTCATTATCACACCTTAAAAAAATTAGTTATAATTCCTTATTATCATCAAATATCTAGTCCATGATGATGTAAATTTCCTATTGCATCACATCAAGAGGCACATCATATCTGGTTGTCTCTCCTTTTCAGATCATTGGGCGACAGGGTTGTCAACATGATTCATCCATTATAAAGTTCCCCATTAGCTTTTTGTCAAATGGCTTTAGCAGCCATTATTAGGTCAATTATGTCATTAGAGGTTGCAAAATGGTGATATTGTAATTCTATCATTCCTTTCTAAATATATTCACTAGGCTCTTTTGTAAAGAAGAACTTTATCAGTTGTACCCTGATGTATAGTTTGTACAGAGAGGAGCAGATAAATACTTCTTTGTCTTACTGTTGTTGTTATTGTTTAAAAAAAAAAAAAGTGTTCTCTAGCATTCCCTAAAGATTTCCAATGAAATGTTTGAGCTTTAGTTTTTTTCCTTTGAGTATCATTGTGAACTCATAAATTTTAACACATTTTATGTTTTAATCCATTACAGTTCTTTTTGATGCTCAAATTTTCCTCTTTAGCCAGTATATTCTTTTAAGTTGGCTCCTGAGTCTTTTTGATATGACCCCAGTTATTTTTTATTTGATTTGATACTTAATTTTAATTATTTTATCATTTTATTTTAATTTTTATTTAATAACTTTAAATATTATGGTGATTTCTTGATGTATCACCTAAAGACATTATCTTTGATTCCCAACTATGAAAAATGAAAATTTAACCTCATTTTCCAGCAAATTATTACTGGTTATGTTAATTTTATTTCTGAACATTTTCTCCTCCCCTTCCACCTTCCAGTTCTGTCAGTTTTTTATAATGTCAAGTTTGTTAACATTCATATATTGTTCAGTAACCATAATCACATCTTTAATGCTTTGCCTATAGATTGAGTCTAAAAGCTGAGAACCAATAATCAGCTCTTATGATAGTAAATATCATAATGAATGACTGAATGACCCATGTACCACTCTGTTCAAGATTCCTTATATTCTGTTACTTAAGTCATGTTTTTTTATGTTTGTTTGTTATTTGTACCATAACTTTCTTACAGGTTTTATTCTTCTTGAATTCCTAATTACTTACCTTTTTCTTTTTGAGAACTAAATAATGCCTTCTTCATCAATCACCAGTATTTTCCGTGGCTCACTTTGATTCATTAACACACTTTCACCTGCTTTCTGTCATACAGAAATTTGTTGAACTCTTCTCTACTATTCACCCCTTCTGATATTCTTCACAGTTTGATTTTTCCTTTAATTTTTTCTTAATGAATCTTGTGAGAGAAGTCAAATGCACTGAGCTAAATAATGTTTTTTTTGTGTTGCAATCATATTTTCTTTCACCTTTTATCTTTCCTAAAGAGCTATACTTTTTTTTTTTTTTTTTTACTATTCTCAAACAAGCCTGTCTCAAGCATCTGGTTTTTAATTTTTGTTTCTCTTTCTTGAAATACTTTTAGTTCCAGTTGTTACCAGTTTGTAACACTAGATCAAAATCCTATCACAAGAGTTAAAATATAGGTGATAAAATTACATTTTTTTTAAAGATTAAGTTGGACATATTGAGGAAGTTGTATTTAGAACCTAGTTAAAAGTGATGCAAAGAGCTTAGTCAGACCTGGATCAAAAGGAGGAAATGGTAAGTAGGTCGAGAAAGGGAGTGTATATTTGATAAGATGATTTTTTAAAAAAAGGTAATATGGTTGGCTAGTTTAAGTGCTCCAGTCCCTGGAGTCTTGCTCTGAGCACATTAGTTAGAGAAAAACATATTTAAATGATACATGTCTGAATTTTGAGCCAAAGGTTGATGTGAAAGTTTCATGTCAATAAATTTATACTTGTTGTGTCATTTCAGCTCCTGAAAGTTTTCCAGTACACTAACTTTGAGAAAAATAGAAATTACATCTTATCAACTCAAGATCGCCTTGTAGGGGGATTTGCTAAGTGGCCAGATAGTCATCCAGGTAATTATCTTTTTTTAATATTAATCCAGAAAAACTTTTCTTTTGTTTATTTCTTAAATAAATAGATCATCAAGTATCTTTGTCAGAAAGGGTATATAATAGAAAATTTAACCAGTAATATAACCAGTGTGTAATAAAGAAAATGGTAGGTTGTTCTAAGTTTCACATTGCTTTAAGGTAATTGTGGGTGTGAAGGAAGGCATCGGTTATCAAGATGCATTGGTAGAGTTTGCTTTTTTTTTCTCCTTTTTCAAGTATTTCACTTGGAATGTTTTTTTTATTTGAGGCTTGAAGGCAGATGGTCTTGAGTGGGCCCTGTCCAAAGTAGAGACTTATTTGGCCCATCCCAAGTCATTAAGGATCATAAACTATGAATCCAAAAGGCAACCAGTTCTTATTCTTTGCAAAAGTCATTAAATCTAAAATCTTGAATACAGGTGTCCCTGGGCAGAGTTTTTGTTGTTGTTATTATTGTTGTTTTTATTTAGGCCAGTAGTTTAGTACTTTATTGAGAAATGGGGGAAAAGGACAGAATAACACACCTAAACTGTAGATGCAGGCTTCTCTAGGCAGAGAAAGCCCAGGTAATTTTTAGATGAATGTCTTGCCATCTGAACTGCCACCATTCACTCTCTATAATTCAGAAACCAAAGAGATTCAGACAATGTGATATCCCATGCCATCCAAATTCATAAGTAGCATAGATGTAAAGAGCAAAAGATTCCTGTATTTCATAAGTACTTTCAAATGGGTTCTTTGGAGATAATAAAAAATCCCTATTGATAGTGCCATTTAAAATATGTAGATAGTTAGATAGGCCTTATGCCTAAGCTGCATATTCTAATATAAAACTACCCGATCAATAACTACATGAATGCCGTTTACAGGCATCTCAGACCAGCCTGCCTGCTGAACTCATTATCTCCAGGCCTTAGCCCATGCCCAAACCTTGGTGGCACTAACTGCGCAAGTTCAGGTCTAGGATTCTGCAACAGCCTTATCTTTAGTCTTCTTGCCTCTAGTCTACTCCCCCTCATATTGACACTGTGTATGTGTACAGATGCATGTGCTTAATTAAGAGATGGGGCCAAAGCTTTCTTGAGATTCTCAGAGGGATCTCTGACGAGAAAAAAGTTAAGAAACTGTAAACTAAACCCTTCTATAACATCTATTAAAATTGTTCAAAGACTTCCTCAGCACTCAGAGCCAAGTTCTTTGGTATGGCCACCAAGGCCTTCCCAAGATTTGGTTCCTCATCCACATCTAGCATCACCTTTCTCTATCCTTCCTCCCCCTTCCCCACCTTATGTTTTCACTTCCAATAAAATAAGCCTATATACAGGTTCCCTCCAAAAATAAATTTGAGAGTTTGTTAAAATAATTCAGAACAGTAACATTTTTGATAAGTAAGCTGACAAAGTATTATTTACCAATATATAAAAGTAGATGCAAGAGATGACTGTCTTTTCAGCATTGCAATAAAATCGTGTTTTTTTATCACGAGTTTTGAAAGTACCTCTTCACTCATCTCCTATCATAGAACATCTATGATTGGAATGTGTACTTGAAGCAAACTATAAATAAAGGGCACATAAAATCATAGTTTTGTACCTGGAATGAGCAGAAATATTTCCTTACACCCATACTACCTATTTTCATGTAAAATATACTTCTTAGAAAAAATGAACTCTGCTTTCAAAGTCATGAGCTAGTGTATGTTTTCATAAATTCATTTTTAATTAAGGAAAACAGTATTTTTCAGTTTTTGTTTTCTGTAACACATAGCTATAAGTACGTTAGAAAAGTGCCTCAATAAGAAAACAGAATTATTTTGAGCTTGATGCCATTTTTCCAATTAGTACATGGTACTATTTGAACAAATAATGTACTCTTTTAACAAATTGTGGAATTAGGGTAATGACGATCTCTTGGAAAGCATTTCTTTCTTTTTTTCTTTTAAGGTACCAGGGGCTGGGGATTGAACCCGGGTCCTTGTATGTAGGATGCTGGTGCTCAACCACTGAGCCACATCTGCTCCCCTGGGTTGGTTTTTTCTTTTATTTTGCTTGTTATTCATTTGTTTCTTTTTTTTTTTTTTAGGAACTAAATCCGGGACCTCCCGTGTGGGAAGCAGGCACTCAACTGCTTGAGCCACATCTGCTCCCCAAAAAGCATTTGTTGTATAAACAATTTGAATAACATATTGAGTGTCCATGATAACTTTTTTGTTTTGTTTTGTTTTGTTTTAGCATACAGGAAGCATTTAATAATCTTCAAAAAAGTACATTAAAGAAAATATATTTTTCTTTTTAGAACAAAATTGATCTGCATTCTGAGAACTTTTCATCCAAGAAAGGCTTAAAGTATTTTTAAAAAGAAAACATTGAAGCTTTTTTTTTTTTTTTTAGAGAAATCAGTTGCTAACTTTTAACATTTTTGTGAATACTCAGCTGAAATACTGGCTTTATAGATATGTTGCAACATCTTCAGAGCCTATACACTACAGAACATAAAATGTCTTTATGTGATAAATTGAATTTATGTGGAAAGACCCATTCCCAAAGGCTTTAGAAATACCACTTTAACAGGATTCTTTGAAATTAGCTAATTCTTTAATATTAAAATCTAGTATCAAATTTGACCAAAAAAAATAGATTTTATATACATTTATAGAAGAAACCTCTGAAAAGACCTAAAAAGGGATTAATATGGGCATGCATAAATGAAATAATTTTGTCACAAATGACACTGAGTAAGCACAACTATATGTCATTCCTATTTTGAAAAGTAAATGATATTCATACAAGTAAAACTTTTTCTTTAACTGTTTGACAACTTTTGACTTGGGTAAAATGTTTTGAACTTTAATAGCTCGTAAAGCCATAAATGATGGCCTTATCAAAAATAGAAAAAAAAACTCTTGACTGCTGCAGAACTGTGTTTTTCATAGTGTTCCCACAACTGCAGAGCTCTCAGCAATTCAGAAGCCCATATAAGGCTCTCCAGCAGGAGACGGCCATGTGATTTCAGTGGCCACTTTAATGGAAGAGGGTTGCTGCCCTGAAAGATGGAAAACTAGTGAGGCCAGAGCAGAAGAATTGTAATGGTATGAACACATTATTATAACCAAATAGAATGTAAGTTTGTTTTTATTGTCGAGTCAGATGATTTTAGAATAACTGACATTACTCTAAATAGAAAAACTGAATACAGTACAGCATTCCTGAATGGATTACTTTATTTAAGCTCCTTTTATATTTAACATAGTGTTAGGATAGTATGAAACTCTCACAGGTCTTTGGGGGAACTGGGGGAGGAGGGAAGGGAGGAGGTCTGCTACTAAGATTGAGAGGTTTGTTTTCATTTTTAAGAAAAAATCTTTCCTTTTATGATATATAGTTAAAAGCTTTTGTTTCTATATTCTGGAGTTAAGCAAAAGGGAAAACCCACAAAGTGAGAAGCTTTTTATATTACTAGTACTCTTCCTCTCCTTTAAACACAGAGGCTATTGGGAATGATGTTTTCATGAATATCACCTGATTTTGATTATCTGGTTTATTAAATTAGTGTTTGAGACTTTGAGGAAGCAAATATTTCAAAAAACGCTTTTAGCATTTTTCCAAAAAAAAAATTGTAATGTAGTGATGTTATGGTTGATATGCAACTAAAATATTTTGTAGTGGGGATCAGATGTAGCTCAAGGAGTTGAGCACCTGCTTCCCAGTATGAGGTCCCAGGTTTGATCCCCAGTACCTCCTAAAAACAAACGAATGAAAAAACTAACCCTCATTGGGGAGCAGATGTAGCTCAGTAGTTGAGCGCCTCCTTCCCATGTACGAAGTCCTGCATTCAATCCCTGGTACCTCCTAAAAATATAAATAAATATGTACATATATATATAGTAGCATGTACAGGTAAAAATGCCTATCACGATAAAATGTCTCATTTTCAGATGCTTTGCATGCATACTTTGGAATATGTGGTCTGTCACTAATGGAGGAAAGTGGAATTTGTAAAGTTCATCCTGCCCTGAATATAAGTACACGGACTTCTGACCGTCTTCGAGATCTTCATCAGACCTGGAAAACCAAGGACTCTAAGCAGTGCTCAGAGAATGTGCACATTTCCACATGACTGACTTTAGATTGGGGGATGGGGAGTTTTGTAGCCTAACTGTAGCTCAAGGTTAAAAGCCATGTATAACCAAGTGTGCTCCTTTTTTAAGAGATGGAGTCATACAATCAAATCTCATTCTCATGTTCACTTTGGGATATGGTCTTAACTCAGTAACCTTTGTGCTGGGTTTCAAGAAAATCTTTTTTTTTTTTTTTTTTTTTTATATCTTTCCATTACCTCCTAGATGACTCAGAGCACCTTCCCGTTCTCAAGAAAATCTTTGTTGAAGTTTGAACCATAGAGGACTCTGTCATGGTTCTTAAATGTTTATACTGTATTTCTAAGAAGTTCTTTGAGGCAAATTAACTGTATGTATGTAGGTTATCTTTTCAAAAATTCATCAGTAGAACTATCTTATAAAATGTACACAAATCTTCAAAACAAGTTTACACTTCATAGAGCATTGATAATCTTCCAGTGGGCACTTAGAATTTAAAAAGTTTAATTGCTAGTGGTAGAAAATTGCTTTAATGAATTAAGTGTCTGGGATTATCTTTGAAAAAAGATGACCCCTAATTTTTTAAAAGAAGAATGACTTATATTGTTTCATTCTTAAGTTTGCCAATTAAACTTTTGTGACCTATATAAATGTAATTAATAACTTCATAACAAGAATAAATAGGCTTAACTAATACAATAGTTTTCTAAAGGGAGATTGTTTAATAGGACTGTATGTTGCTGAGGAAAAAGTAATTTAACTGTATGTGATTGTGAAAGGGAAAGTTTTGTGCTGTGCAGGTCATTTATCTAGACTTTGCTGGAGTGAATTCCAACTATGTTTGATTTTAAATCTCAAAGCATTAGTCGCCTTTTTTTTGCTTTCTGGGGAGAAGATCTTAGCTTGAAGGAAAGACATGTAGTGTTTTGGTTTTTTTTTTGAAATATGTGATATTATAAATATATTTCTACTTTTATAATGGAGTTATTTTTAGCATTTGGATTTATTTTCTTTTTTAATTTGTTGCCCTGAATTTAAATGAGTTAGCTGCTCTCATTTCAAACTAATACTTTTCTAATATTTTCAAATTAAGTAAAAGTTTAAATATAAAAACAGGGAAGCGGCTGTGGCTCAATCAGTGGGGCTCCCGTTTACCATGTGGGAGGCCCCGGGTTCGGTTCCCGGGGCCTCTTGGTGAAGGCAAGCCCGCCCGCACGGCGTGGTTAGCTGACCCAGCGAGCACAAGCAGCAAGGGGGGGATAAATGAATAAATAAATAAAATCTTTAAAAAAAAAAAATAAAAAAAAAATGTTTGTTAAATAAATAAATAAATAAATAAATAAATAAATAAATAAATAAATATAAAAACAGAAGTACTCAAGAAAATTCAAAGGTGCACCTCTATACAGAGTCACTTATATTTTTATATTTTCAGGATGGTGAGAGTAAAATGTAACCATTTAGGAGATAAAAACTTGAGTTTCACCTTTGTTGATTTGTTTTGTTTTGTTTTCTTGCTTGTGTGAACTAGCTAATTGTAAAGGAGAGAGTGTAGACTACTCATCCTCATTAATTATCAATAAATCACATCCATCACTGTTGCTCAGTGACATTCAAAGAAATGAATCTAGTACTAAAGTGAAGAAGGGAATCTCTTCACCTAAGGAACTGGGTTTAAGTTAAAGTCGTGGTGATGATAACTTTTGAATTATTAGTTCTCCAAGTATCAATATAAAAACTAAATTACTAGTATCACTGTTTAGGTATTAATATAATTAATTTTATTTTCATTTCTCCTAAATTATAAAACAAAATACCCTCAACTAACAGTCTTTCCAAAGGAAAACCTAGTGTATACTTGGAGAAATGATTCATTTATTATTGGCATGCTTACTCTTAAACTTGTTTGCCAAAGTCAATCAATTTTTTTTTTTTTTTTTTTTTTATAGAAATAAAAATAAGTACTCTGATGGTGGGGAAAAAGATATATTTTAACAACAAATGTTTTCCTATTTTTCCATAAGTTGTACCAGTTGCTTTGATTTAAATCCTAATTAAGACATCCGTATTTCAAATTAAGTCATGTCTTAGACATTGAGAGTTAAATCATTGTATGTATATAATGACTTTAGAACTACATAAAAAGGATATAAGCCCAAATTATTTTTTTGAACCTCCATCAGTGGTTTGAAGGTAAGAAAGGTAGTTAATACTGACCATATTTATAAATGAAAGAGAAGAATTCCAAGGTAAAAGTATTATCTAACTCCTTGTACAATTTAATAGTATAAGAATATAAATTATATTGTTCTAATTGCTATATAGTGAGGGGCCTTCTTGTGAAACTTTCTTCCTTTATGGACCAGTGAATGTTCACATTCCACAGCAACATGTTGATCAAAAATACTGGGCTGGTATGAATTATAGAGGAAATTGTTTCTTTTTTAAATAGTTATTTACATGAAAAATATTAATGAATAAAGCAAATTATAAGCAATATTTCACATATACACTTTGTTCTTTAACAGTGGTGAAATAATGGGAAGGGAAATATGACGTCCAAAACCTCAAATAACTATTCCATGCCTTCTACTCCTGCTCCCCTATGGCATTTTTTTTTTAGAAGATAGTAAGAGAAACATTGTTTTGAGCAGCTACAGAGTTTAACATATTTGTGATCTACAGTGTTCTCATGATACTGTTATAGCAATTATCACAGGAAATTTTATAGTATTAAGTACTAAATCAATAAAAATGGGAAAAGATAAAACTTAACCAAGTTAAAAACTGGGGTGGGAGTGGGGGGACACAAAGCAGAAAGAAGGAATTAGTAATAATAAAAGCATAAAGTACTAGCAGAAAACCAAAAGAGAGCTGATAAATAACCAAAATCTAGTTCTTGTGGGAGAGGGGAAGATTCAGTAAAATAGATAAACCACTAGCTAACCTATTCAAGAAAAAAAGGGGGGAGGGAGAAAAAGAACAAATGCTAAAAAATTTAAATGACAAGGGGGAAATAACCATAAGACAAAATTTTTTTAAAGTATGAACAATTTTATACAAAAAAAATTGAAAATGAGAAATATTTGATTTCAGAAAAATACAACTTGCCAAATTGACCCTAGTAGATTCAGAAATTCAAAATAAACTAGTTACCCAAGAAGAAACAGTTAAAGAGCCCCTTAGCCAAAAAAAAAAAAAAAAACAGCATCAGCCTCAGATTGTTTCACAAGGGATTTCTACCAAACATTTAAAAATTAAATAATCCCAGTGTTGCTTAAACAATTCTAGTGGCTAGGAGAAGAATCTGGAACCTAAAAGTGCCAAAGAAAAGAAAGAAAAAGAAATCCCCACATTCATTTTTAAAGTGCATATAAAAGCACTGATTGCAAAACCTACGTTGTACCAAAAAGAAAATTCTAGGCCCATCTTACCTAAGAATATTAATGCAGAAATCTTATTAGCAAACAATCCAACAGCACTTTTGAAAGGTAATAATTGTGACTGAGTTAGGTTTATTGTAGGAATATTAGGATAATTCAATATTAGACAATCCATAAATGTTCATCATATTAAGATAGTTGAAAAGTCATTTATCTCCATCTTTCCAGAAAAGGCATTTCCCAAAATTGAGTACTCATCCATGTTTAAAACATTCAATAAATAGAAATCAGTAAATAACTCCTTTACATTGTGCTCAGTCCCAAAACCATTATCTTAAGTATGATAATTTTGAAATAAAAAATCAGGAACAAAACTTAGGTGCCCACTCTCTCCTCTACTTCAGCATTGTGTTGGAGGTTTTAGGCAATGCAGTTAGATGAAAAGAAAACAAATACATTTGAATTTAAAAGAAAGAGGTAAAACTCTATTGGCAGATGATTATATCTGTAAAACCTAAAAGAATTTGTTGAAAAATTACCATAAACTATGAGGGAATTTAGTAAGGTAGCAGGTTACAAAAAGTTAAAATACAAATATCAATAGCTTTCACCAGATTCAAAAGAGTGCACATTCTATGATTCCACTTATATAAAGTTCAAAGCAGGCAAAAACATCCCTATTGTATCAGAAACCAGCACCCCCTTTGGCTCACTACCTCCCTCCCCGAAGGTAAGCACTACCACTACTTACATCGGTTAGTTTTGTCTCTTTTTTTGACTGACTCCTTTAGCTCAACAAGGACTGGAAGGGGGTCCAAGAGAGCTCCTATGGTGCTGGTTATGTTCTGTTTTATGAGCTGGGTGCTAGTTTCGTAGGTGCATCCACTTTGAATATTTATTCATCTGTACACTTAAAATTTGTGTACTTTTATGTTTGTATAATTATAGTTCAATAAAAATGTTTAATAAAAAGAATAAAAGACTTGATTATATATACATACTAACCTAAACAATATATCTTTAATTGAAGAGAAGACCCCCTTTGTGATTACCAAAAAAGAAATGTATGTATAAACTTAGTAAAAAAAAAAAAAAAGGTCCAAAATCTATATGAGGAAAACTTAAAAAAAAAAAACCTGAAAGACAAAAAAAGAGTAGATTTGAACAAGTGAAAAGATAAACCATATTCTTAGCTAGGAAGGGTCAACAGCAAAACATATTTTTCTCTTTAGGTTAATTTATAAAATTTACTGTCATCCCAATAAAAATATCATGTTTGTTTTTATTTGAGAGACCATACAAAAAACTCCATGAAAACTGAAGAAGAATGAGAAGAAACTGGCCTTCCCAGACTTTAAAACATACTCTAAGTCTTCCATGATTAAAACAGTTTGATATTGACCCATGAATAGGCAAGCAGTCCAATGGAACAGAAGAGAAATTCTGAAGATAGACCCAGTGACATATTAGTATATTATAAGGCAGCCTCTCAAATCGGGGAGAAGGTGAACTTTTTTTTATTCCTTTTTTTTTTTCCTTTTTCTTTTTTAGGTATGATTTCCTTTAATTAAGGGCACAGTTCTGAGGACATTGCTATTCATGAAAAAGGTGAACTTTTAAATAAGTGGTGTGAGAATGACTAGTGCTTAAATATTCAGATATTTACATATATTTCTTTAATGAATATATAGTTTCTTTGACTTTGAATTGTTTTACACTGGGCATGTGTTATTTTTATAATTTAAAATATCATAAAAAAAGAAAAAGTGAAAGTACTTTCCCCACTTCAACCCCCAGCCTACACTTCCTAGATAGACCCACCACTGTGGTATAAATCCTTCAGACCTTTATATTCTCTCTCTGTAAGTAGACATATATATGAAATAATAGTTGAGCTATATATAGTCTTTAAATATCTGCATATTTAAGCACTAGTCATCCCAATATCACAAACATTTACAAAAATAAATACATAGGTATGAGATCATGACTATATATTCTGTACTGTAACTTTTTTCCATTCAGCAATATATTATGAACACCTTTCAATATCTGTACTTAACTTTTACAGTTGAGTAGTGTTTTAGTTTGCTAGGCTGCCGAAATGCAATGTACCAGAAATGGATTGGCTTTTATCAATGGGAATTTATTAGTTTATAAGCTCACATGTTCAGGGTTGAGAAAAATGTTCAAATCAAGGCATCATCAGGTGATGCTTTCTTCCCAAAGACAGACTGCCAGTGATTCTGGACTCCTCTGTCATATGACAAGGAACACAGCAGTATCTGCTGGTTTCCTTTCTCTTAACGGGTTTTGTTGCTTCAGCTTCTGGCTTTCTCTGGCTTTCACTCTCAGCTTCTATGGTTTTCTCTTTTCTCTCCGTATTCATCCAATTTATAAAGGAGTCCAGTAAGAGGACTAATACCCACCATGGGCCATGCCCCAACTGAAATAATCTAATCAAAAGAGCCTACCTATAATAAGTTCACACCCACAGGAATGGATTAGCTCTAAGGATATGATTTTTCAGTGGTCCATAAAAGCCTCAAACTACCACACATAGTATTGCATTGCATAAATATATCATAATTAATACCTTTTTCACAATTATAAAAATATTACTATAAGATCCTTAAAACTGTATTATTGCTTATTTGCATGTATTCTATGAGCTAAATGTATAGAAATGGAATTGTTGGGTCAAAGAGAGCACATTTTAAATTCTGATAGCTTTTGCCAAACTACTTTCTAAAAAAGATGGACATCTAAGATCTTAAATATGATTTTTTTTAAAAAAGGCTTCTGATAATAAAACAACATATATTTGTAACTCAAGTCTGGCATTAGAAAAGACCCTAGTGGTTTAGCTCCTCACCCTCATTTTACAGATTGTAAATCTAAGCCACAAATGTGAAGAAACTCATGAAGTGACAATGCTGGAATTAGAGTACCCATTTTCTGTCTCTAGGCCAGGAATCTTTTTATGCCACAACATTTCTTTGATTGAGGTGCTCATCCTCTTGCCACTTCTCACATTTTTCCCAAATGTTTAGTTCTAATAACTTTTCATGGAAATTCTTAAGGATTAAACTAAATGTAGAGCTGCCATTAAAAGTGTTACGTGGGATTTCCTGAGCTGATTGATAATGCACTACAGTTAAGATGTCACCATTGGAGAAGCTGGGTGATGGGCACAGGGGGCATTTCTGGTATTTTTGCAACTTCTTGAGACTAAATATTTCAAAATAAGTTTTAATTATATGAGGGAACATGAAAGGCACATAAAATTCAGTAGAGAAACTAAAGTGAAAGGAGACACACTATGAGCTTAGGTTCAAAGCCAATTTCCCTTGTATTTAATTTAGATGAGCAAGTCAGTTTGGTAGAGCTTTATGATGTTTCTAGAGAATGAAGGAAAATCACTAAGAATCAATTTGTGTACTTTGGTAGCTTGCTAAAATGTTAATGGATTTTCATCTTGCCATTTGAATTTCAGCAATTGAGTACTATATTAGAATATTTCACAAATGACACAGTTCTCTGCTACTTAACATACTGTAGAAGATTATTCAATGACTAAATGATAGAAATATGTATTTGAGACAGTTGTTCAAGCAATATCTTTTACTTTTATGACTGTCGATACTTATTTTAATATTTCTCATATTAAGGAACATATAGGTTATTTCCAATTCACAAATGTTGCTGTGAACATCATATTTATATTTCTATAGGATTTCCAGAAGGACATTTCTGGATTAAAAGATATATTCTTAAAAATTATTGGTAGTTACTGCCAAATTGCCATCCAAAAACAGTGTAGCCATTCACAAACTCACCAACAGAACATTAGAGTACCTGTTTCGCCATGTCCTCTGCAACTCTGGATATTATAATCTTAACATTTTTTCCATTCTGGGTAGAAAAAAATGATATCCCCTTGTTATTGACAAACAACGAGTAGAAAACAAGTTTGGCCAAGTTTTGGGGGAGTTTCATTACTTATATATGCTATAAGAAGGAATGCTAATTGTTGTATGCCTATGAAAATGAAATCAGAATAATGTCTTTCCATTAACATAGGACTTAGAACAATCATTTTCAAAGTGCCCTCTGCAGACAAGGAGCATTGGCATCAACTGGGAACTTGTTAGAAATGCAGATTATCTGGACCCACTTTAGACCTACTGAATTAGAAACTCTGGGGGTGGGTCCAGCATGCTATGTTTTAACAAGCCCTCCTGATGCATGCTTAAGTTTGAGAACTAACCACTGATTTAGGAAAAGCAGCTTGGGTATGAAGAGCAAGTAAGAACTTAATTATTTACTTGCAAATTTATACTTTAAAAAGGTAAGGATTTTAGTCAACAGGAAGCTCAATAGCTTTACCTCCACAACCCCAGACAAACCTAATATGATCTTGGTCTGTGGTAGTAGGATTGAAAATGTAACAAATGCTCAGATATGCCAAGAAAATATATAACAGTTATTTTCTTAAATGGATCCAGTCATCATTTGCCCTTATCTTAGGATATCAAGGGGTGGGGGAAGCTAGGGAAAGGGGCCATTTGAACTTGTCAGCTAACATTACCTCAGCCTCTTCTGATTTAAAGAGTATTGTTTGTTTGTTTGTTTGTTTTGATTCTTGTTGTCTGAGAGCATGAGATTCCTGTGGCATCAGGGGGCTTCTGTTCCAGGGTGCTGCTCTGGTCCCTGTACTGGTGTCTGCTGACGTGTCTGCAGCTGGTCTAGTCTGGCCTTTTGAGGTGGGTTACTTGCCATTTGCATCTAATTGCATGGTCCCAGCACTGTGGCCTCTTTGCTACAATCCAAGGCTTCCTCCAAGCCAACTGATCTTAGTGACTCCCTTGTCTGTACCTCCCAAACACTCCTCCACACACACGTGCCAAGCGTGTGCTCACACACACCTGCAGCATGTGCTAGAAACTTCTAGATCTTCTTTATGCCCAAAGCATTGTCTCCATTTCATCGAACTACTTCCCCCATTCCAAGGCTGCCCCAAGCCACCCTGAATGTGGAGATAGGCCAAAAGGTTGTTTCTCCTCGACTGCAGCCTCTCCTAGGCTGGGCCTGGAGAAGCAGGTCACAGGCCAACCCACATAATACATGTCTAAATATTTAAAAGTTATAAATCAAGCTAACAACAATAAAAAATCATGTTCTGTCCTCCTAGATTGTCAGATATATCTTTATAATGACAAAATTGAAAAGTGTATAAAGCAGCAAATCATACTAAATAATTGTGAATAGTACCGTCTTCATTTCCTCGGGCTGCTGTAACAAAGTACCACAAATTGAAGAGCTTAAAACAACAAAAATGTATTGTCTCACAGTTCTGGAGGCTAGAAGTCTGAAATCAAGGTGTCAGCAGGGCCACGATCCCTCTGAAGCCTGTAAAGAAGAATCTATGCCTTTCTTGGCTTCTGGTGTTGGCTTGCCGGCAATTCATGATGTTTTCCCCTCTGTCGTCTCCAATTCTCCCGTTCCTATGAGGTCAGCAGTTGTATTGGATTAGGGCCTACCCTAATCCAGTTTGGCCTCATTTTAATAACATCTTCATAGACCCTAATTCCAAATAAGGTCTCATTCATAGGACCAGGGGCTGGAACTTGAACTCATGTCTTTTTGGGGAACACAATTCAACCCATAACAAGGACAAATCCACAATTATTTTCCACCCAAGGTGATATTTGGCAGTGGGAGCTGATGGGACTGCAGAGTAGACAAAGGGAAAAGATTTCTCTCTGGCTTGTTGGCTCGTCAAGGAACCAGGGCTCCCTCTAGTCACTGGGGATTTCCACAGGATATGGTGAGTAGTAATTTTATTTTTGTTGTTGATGTTTTTACCAGGAGGTCCCGGGGATTGAATCCAGGTCCCTCCATATGGAAGACGACGTCCAACCATTTGAGCCACATCCGTACCCCGATTTCCACAGGATAAACCTCTACTTTGTCTTATTGGAGTGGGGGTGGGAATATGGTTCTTTCACCTCCCTTTGTGTCTCCTCTCTTTGCCCACCCCACCATCTGAGTACAAGTTTTCTCTTTATTCTACGCTGTCCTGAGTTCAGGCAATCTTTGCTCATAGTATATGCCCAGCCTCCTATCCCTACCAACATTACCCATTCAAGTGCCTCAAAAAAACCTGAGGCTGGAAGGCCAGGTTCAGATTTAGAAAGCTTGACCTCTTCAGAGTTTCCAGCCCACGGCCAGCCCTTTCCCCACCCCAGGAATCCTCCCACACCTTGAAGGGCTCCCTTGCACTTATAAGGGCACCCCATCCCCTTTGTCCAAGCTCCATTTCAGCTCCCCCAAACAGCTGATCCTTCATCACACTTTGAAAATTGGGGTACACACCCTGGCAGCATAGTCCAAAAAGGATCCAGGGAAGAAGCACAGGTAGGCAGGACAGGGAATTCCAGGATCCCTGGTACTGGGGGCATGGTCTAGAAAAGGGAGCTGAGGCCCCACAGACTCCTCACTTTGTGGGGAAAGGCACTGAAGTGCAAGGGATCCTCTTGCCTGGTTCTAAGGAGTACTGGCAGGCACCAGCCTCTGTGGTCTTAGTTTCCTTTATGCCTATCTGGATGTTGCTACTAGGCATCCACAGCACCTCCTCTCCTCCATGCACTTCTGTCACATCCCCAGGACTAGATAGAACAGAATTTCCCACCTTCATTTGTGGCAGCGACTTCCCCTTTTTTATTTCTTGAGTTCTCTCTACCTCTGATCTGATATATTAACTGGAGTTTAAGAACTTTAGAAAATCCTTTCTCAAATTACAAAGATTGGCTCTCATGATTCTTGTTTTGCTGCAAAATCAAAAGCTGCATATTCTTTACCTTGCTGTCATACTCTGAAGGTAAATGGATGCCTCTAATGGAACAGGAAATGAAAGGCAAAAAGCGCATTAACATTTTTCAAACTTAATATCTCTGCCACATTACTTTGATGCAAGTAGCTAAAATGAGGGCAGTGATGACACCACTATCCTCTATACTGCCAAGATACCACAACAGTTCAAGGGTCCATGCATGAAAAAGGTCAGAGATAGGAAGATCAGGTGTTTCAGGAAACAAGAGAAATGGACCGTTTTTGTCGTATTCAAATATGTAAAGGGCTGTTCCATGAAAGAAGGTTTGGATTCAGTGGCAGCTACAGAATTTCTGTTTTGGAGGGGCTAAGAGGGTGGCCATCAGTTAGAAGGTGAGGCCTAGAGGACTTAGCTTGAGGTGATTTGCATGCCACTGCACTTTTATTTCTTGTGTATGTATTTGAAATGACTCTAGAGAGAGCTGGTAATAATATAGGTTATAATGTTAATTGCACACCCCTCCTGTAGGAGTTTGATATTATTTATGAATTCCAAAAAGAAGGATTATGTTTGTAAACTGGTCTATTCCTCTGGGTGTGAGTCCCTTTGATTGTATTAGATTCAGCTGAGATGTCTTTTTTTTTTTTTTTTTTTTAAGATTTTATTTATTTATTCATTTATCCCCCCCTTGCTGCTTGTGCTCGCTGAGTCAGCTAACCATGCCGTGCGGGCGGGCTTGCCTTCACCAAGAGGCCCCGGGAACCGAACCCGGGGCCTCCCATATGGTAAACGGGAGCCCTACTGATTGAGCCACAGCCATTTCCCAAGCTGAGATGTCTTTGATTAAATTATGTTAAGATTGGGGCCTTGATTCAACCTTGTCAGTAGGGTGGAACTCGGGGTTGAGTGCCCTCCTGTGGTGGGCTATATAAACAGACACTCACTCAAGAAGACAGAAGAAGATACACGGAAAAGAAGGAAAGTTCCATGGACATGGCAGAGGAAAGAACTTTGATCCTGCAGCCCCAGGAGAGATGAGCCATTTGCCTGATAGCTTGCATCTGAAGAGAACAGAGCAGCTGTGCTGAGGAAGCCTGGAAAGAAACAAACCCTATGCCAGCCTGTAGCTGTGATAGAGGAAGGCTGAACCCTCGCAGACATCACCCACCATCTTGCTTTAACACGTGGCAACTGACTTTGGTGAGAAAAGCAACCTTGAGTTGGACTCTTTAGGGCCTTGTGACTGTAAGCTTCTACCCCAAATAAATACCCTTTATAAAAGCCAGCAGAGTTGTGGTGCTTTGCATCAGCACCTCTTTGGCTGACTAATACACCTCCCTAGCCACACTTTGGCTCCACCAGTAACTGAGCTTTTTCTCAAAACTTTTTCTCAAAACTTTCAGTATGCACAACAAATAATATTTGTTTGATAAAGGAATTAATAAACAAATGAATTGATATTTGAAAAATATAAAGAAAAACTTTGCAACATCAGAACTGCCTGAGGCTGAAATGGGTGGCCTCAGCAAGTTCCTTGCTGTTGGGGGAGGTGAAGCTCAGGCTGGAAAGCAGGAATGGATCACCAGGACTGCAATCTGGCAATCTGCAGGCTAGCGCCACTTTCTGGCAGCGTTCAGTTTGGATAGTGCAATATTTAAAACACACACACAGACTTATTTTAGAGCATCAACAATTTCTCCAAAAATTAATCATTCTTACTTCTTGTCCTTTACAGATTGTACGTTCAGAGTAAACAAATCCTCCTAGGTGATGAGGGAAATTTCTCTAATAGAAAAATTATCAGTTCATAAATGTAGAAAGAATGATGAGGCTTGAAAAATAACTATTTTGCAAACACTAATAGACGCTAAGCAGCAATCATCAGATACTTGTAACTATCAGGAAAAAGGTTGATGGGGAACTTTAAAATGGATGACAACTGCCACCACCTGAACACACTGATCAATCTTGTCATCTCTAAAGGTGGAACAATCTGACATTATGTACTTCCTGATATAAATGTAATATCAGGGACACAATAGAATCTATAAAGTTATTTTACCAATAAAGTTGACTCTGAATCCAATCAAGATCTAACTTCTAGATCTAACAAGTGAAATGAGAACAAGTAAAATGCACCAGGGGGAAACAATCAGAAATAGCCAAAATGTAGGGCAGCCTACAAGAAGAATCTGGTTTCATCAGTAAGTCAGTGGCATTAAAAAAATGGAGGGAGATAAAACAGACTGTTCTAGATTGAAAGAAACTTGAGACAACAAATGCAATGTGTAGTGGACCTTTGTTCAGGTCCTAATTTAAACTAACTTTTAAAAGGTATTTTTATGTAATTATGGAAATTTGAATATGGACTAGATATTAGATATTAATTTTGTTAGCTGTGATAATGGTTATATGTTATATAAGAAAATCTCATATTTTAGAGATACATTCAGAATTTGCATCGACGTGATTTCAAGGGTTTAAAAAGACTGGTGGACTTCCACTTCCCACCAAAATGGAGTAACAAGGACTGGATTTACCCTCCCACCTAAAAACTAATAACCTGAACAAAATATATGAATCAGCAGTTATCAAGACATTGGCCATTGAGCAATGAAGGACAGTGACCCCCGAGAGACAGGACACACAAAAAAATTGTAAGTAAGCCTTACAATTGCTCCTGCTTACTGCCTTGAGTTTCCAGGATACAACACAGGAAAAAGAGATCCAGGGAGAAGCTGAAGCTGAAGGTTCTGGTAGACAAAGGTGGCTAGAATTTACAAGGCAGAGTACCAACCAAAGAGAAGAGAGCTACACAGAGAATAAATCTGTTGAGTTCTTTTTTTTAGTATTCAGTGCATGTGTGTAGGAGACTATCCAAGGCCAGAGGGGGAAAACACCCTAAAGGACTAGAGGGGACATTACCTGGAGCTTACCCAGTACTGGAAATAATGCCTGTTCCAATCAGCCAGACTGGAAAGCTCAAAACTCACAGGGCATTGAGCAGAGTACTCAAAATTATCTTGCCTCATTAGGGAATAGTAAGCCCTAGACTAAATGCTACTCTGCTTCCACCTAACAAATCTTAAAAGGAAAACCCCAAAGGATCAACCTGTTTCCAAGTTACTTAACTGTATCTGAGAACAAAGCTCAAGAATATTTGTAGGAATACAAAATATCCAAGATCTAATAAGGTAAAATTTACAATGTCTGGCATCCAATCAAAAATTGTTAGGCAGGAGGAGGGGCAAGATGGCGGCAGAGTAAGGAGCTCCAAGAGTCAGCTTGTCCTACAGGGCAGATAATAATCACCCAGAGCTATCTAAAGCACCTGTTTGGGGGCCCCAGGAGATCAGAAGAGCATCCTGCAACATCCTTGAAAGTATGAAAGGAGGAGATTGCCCATCTGCAGAGAAGATTCGTGAGCAGAGCACTCCATGCTGCAGAGGCCAGTGCCCATGGTGCAAGCCACCTGAGAGCTATTCCATGGATGGAGTTGGAAGCTCCATTTCCCATAAACAGGAGAGGAAGAGATGGTTGGCCACCAGCTTCAGATACTGATTAATAAATGTGGCTGGCTAAAGTACAATTCTAAGAATGGCTAAAGTTTGAAATTGTCCAAGTTGGAAAGAGGCTGGTAGCTGCAATTTTTTTTTTTAATCTGTTTTATTTTTTATTTTTATTTTTTGTGGGTAAAAATCAGATTTTTCACAATACAAACCAATATTTGTAAAATGATATATAAATATATATGCATATGTGCATTTGCTTACATAAATGTTATTTTTTAATATATATTTTTTTAATTTAATTTTATTTTATTTATTTATTTTTTAACTTTATTTTGTACATTTAATAATTGAAAACATAAGCAATAAAAAACTAAAAAGTAAATACAGATGAATAAATATATACATTTCTCAATTAAATATAATGGATACATGCAAATTTTTTTGTTGTTTTGTTTTTTGTTTCTTTGTTTTTTGTGTGTGTGTGAATCAAACAATATATTACACAATATATGTAGTTCATAGTAATACATTCATACAGTATTTGTCCTTTTGTGTCTGGCTTGCTTCACTCAACATAATGTCCTCCAGATTCATCCATGTTGCCATATGCTTTATGACTTCATTTCTTCTTACAGCTGCATAATATTCCATCTTGTGAATAGACCACAGTTTGTTTATCCATTCATCTGTTGATGGACACCTGGGTTGTTTCCAACTTTTGGCAATGGTGAATAATGTGGCTATGAACATCGGTGTGCAGATGTCTGTTCGTGTCACTGCTCTCAGTTCTTCTGGGTATATACCCAGTAGTGGTATTGCAGGGTCACGTGGCAAGTCTATATTCAACTTCTTTAGGAACTGCCAAACAGTCCTCCATAGTGGTTGTACCATCCTGCATTCCCAACAGTGAAGAAGTGTTCCTATCTCTCCACATCCTCTCCAACACTTGTAGTTCTCTGTCTTTTTAATAGTGGCCATTCTGATAGTTGTGAAATGATATCTCATTGTAGTTTTGATTTGCATTTCCCTAATCATGAGTGATGTTGAGCATTTCTCCATGTGTTTTTTTGCCATTTGTATTTCTTCTTCTGAGAAATGTCTATTCAAGTCTTTGGCCCATTTTTTAATTGGGTCATTTGTCTTTTTATTGTTGAGCTGTAACATCTCTTTATATATCCTGGATATTAAATCCTTATCAGATATGTGATTTCCAAATATTTTTTCCCATTGAGTCGACTGCCTTTTCACCCTTCTGACAAAGTCCTGTGAGGTGCAAAAGTGTTGAATTTTGAGGAGGTCCCATTTATCTACTTTTTCTTTTGTTGCACGTGCTTTGGGTATGAGGTCCAAGAAACCACCACGTACTACAAGGTCTTGAAGATGTTTCCCTACATTTTCTTCTAGTAGTTTTATGGTCCTGGCTTTTATATTTAGATCTTTGATCCATTTTGAGTTGATTCTTGTATAGGGGGTGAGATAGGGGTCCTCTTTCATTCTTTTGGTTATAGATATCCAGTTCTCCCAACACCATTTGTTGAAGAGACTGTTTTTTCCCATCAGTGCGGGCTTGGTAGGTTTGTCAAAAACCAGTTGATTGGGAAGCAGCTGAGGCTCAATCAGCGGGGCTCCTGTTTACCATATGGGAGGCCCCGGGTTCGGTTCCCGGGGCCTCCTGATGAGGGCGGGCCCGCCTGCATGGCGTGGTTGGCTGGCCCAGCGAGCGCAAGCAGCGGGGGGGGGATAAATGAATAAATGAATAAAATCTTTAAAAAAAAACAACAAAAAAACACACAAAAAAACAGTTGACTGTATAGGTGAGGGTTTATTTCTGGATTCTCAATTCTATTCCACTGATCGATATGTCTATCTTTATGCCAGTACCATGCTGTTTTGACCACTGTAGCTTTGTAATATGTTTCAAGGTCAGGCAGTGAAATTCCTCCCACATTGCTCTTTTTTAGAATACTTTTGGCTATTCGGGTGCACTTACCCTTCCAGATGAATTTGGTAATTGCCTTCTCTAATTCTGTAAAGTAAGCTGTTGGGATTTTGATTGGTATTGCATTGAATCTATAAATCAGTTTGGGCAAGATTGACATCTTCACAATATTTATTCTTCCAATCCATGAACACGGAATGTCTTTCCATTTGTTTAGGTCTTTTTAAATTTCTTTTAGCATTGTTTTGTAGTTTTCTGCATATAGGTCCTGTACTTCCTTGGTTAAATTAACTCCTAGGTACTCGAGTCTTTTTGTTGCTATTGAAAATGGAATTTTCTTCCTGATTTCCTCCTCAGATTGTTCAGTACTAGTGTACAAAAACATTACTGATTTTTGCGTGTTGATCTTATATCCTGCCACTTTGCTGAACTCATTTATTAGTTCAAGTAGCTTTGTTATGGATACTTCAGAATTTTCTAAATACAGGATCATGTCATCCGCAAACAGTGAGAATTTTACTTCCTCTTTTCCTATTTGGACGCCTTTAATTTTTTTGTCTTGTCTAACTGCCCTCGCTAGAACTTCTTTTTTTTTAAAGATTTTATTTATTTATTCATTTATGCCCCCCTTGCTGCTTGTGCTCGCTGGGCCAGCCAACCACGCCGTGTGGGCGGGCTTGCCTTCACCAGGAGGCCCCGGGAACCGAACCCAGGGCCTCCCATATGGTAAACGGGAGCCCTACTGATTGAGCCACAGCCGCCTCCCTCGCTAGAACTTCTAGTACAATGTTGAATAACAATGGTGACAGTGGGCATCCTTGTCTTGTTCCTGATTTTAGGGGGAAGATTTCAACCTTTCCCCATTGAGTATGATGTTGGCCGTGGGTTTTTCACATATGCCTTTTATGATATTGAGGAATTTTCCTTTTATTCCTATCTTTTGAAGTATTTTTATCAAAAAAGGATGTTGGATTTTGACAAATGCCTTTTCTGCATCTATTGAGATGATCATGTGGTTTTTTTCCTTCAATTTGTTAATGTGGTGTATTACATTGATTGATTTTCTTATGTTGAACCAGCCTTGCACGCCAGGAATAAATCCCACTTGGTCATGATGTATAAGTCTTTTGATATGCTGTTGGATTCAATTTGCAAGTATTTAGTTGAGAATGTTTCCATCTATGTTCATGAGAGAGATTGGTCTGTAATTTTCTTTTCTTGTGGAGTCTTTATCTGGCTTTGGTATTAGGGTGATGTTGGCTTCATAAAATGTGTTGGGTAATTTTCCCTTCTCTTCCATTTTTTCTAAGAGTTTAAACAGGATTGGTGTTAATTCATTTAGAAATGCTTGGTAGAATTCACCTGTGAAGCCATCTGGTCCTGGACTTTTCTTTGCTGGGAGATTTTTTTTTTTTGTTTTTTGTTTTGTTTATTTATTTACTTTATCCATTTTAACCCCCCCCCTTCCCCATTTGCTGTTTTGTGTCCATTATCTGGGCAATTCTCTATGTCTGTTTCCTGCCATCTCTTCTCATCCTCCTCCTCCATTCTTCACCAGGATTCAATCCTGGAGACTTTCCGATGTAGGAGAGAGGTGTCCTGCCACCTGCGCCACCTCGGTTCCTGGTTTTCAGAGCTTTCGGAGCATCTCGTCTTGTCTCTCCCCTGCGTCTCTCTCCTGTTACGTCATCATCTTGCTGCATGGCTCCTGGGGCCTGGCGGCTCACCGGCACACAGAGCCTGGCAGCCCATGCGCCTTCTATATATATTTTTTATTTTACCGGGAGGTCCCGGGGATCGAACCCAGGTTCCTCCATATGGCAGACAGACGCCCAACCATTTGAGCCACATCCACCCCCAGCTGGGAGATTTTTGATGACGGATTCAATCTCCTTAATTGTGATTGGTTTGTTAAGTTCTTGTATTTCTTGTTGTGTCAGTGTAGGTTGGTTATGCGTTTCTAGAAATTTGTCCATTTCATCCAGGTTGTCTAGTTTGTTGGCATACAGTTTCTCATAATATCCTCTTATGATTCTTTTTATTTCTGTGAGGTCATTTGTAATATCCCCCCTTTCATTTCTGATTGTATTTATTTGCATCTTCTCTCTTCTTTTCTTTGTGAGTCTAGCAAGGGGTTTGTCAATTTTATTGATCTTCTCAAAGAACCAGCTTTTGGTTTTGTTGATTTTCTCTATTGCTTTTCTGTTCTCATTTTCATTTATTTCTGCTCTAATCTTTATTATTTCTTTCCTTCTTTTTGCTTTGGGATTGGTTTCCTGTTCTTTTTCTAGTTTCTCAAGTTGTTCAGTTAAATCTTTTAGTTTAGCTCTTTCTTGTTTCTTAATATAGGCATTTAGGGATATAAATTTCCCTCTCAAGACTGCCTTTGCTGTATCCCATAAGTTTTGATATGTTGTGTTCTCATTTTCATTTGTCTCAATATATTTACTGATTTCACTTGCAATTTCTTCTCTGACCCACGGAATATTTAGGAGTGTGTTGTTCAGTCTCCACACATTTGCAAATTTCCTTTTTTCCAGTCTGTTATTGATTTCTAGTTTCATTCCATTATGATCTGAGATGGTGCTTTGTATAATTTCAATCTTTTTATATTTATTGAGAGCTGTATTGTGACCTAACATGTGGTCTATCCTGGAGAAAGATCCATGGGCACTTGAGAAGAATGTATAATCCGCTGAGTTTGGATGCAGTGTTCTGTATATGTCTGTTAGGTCTAACTTGTTTATCATATTGTTCAAGTTCTCTGTTTCCTTGTTGATCTTCTGTCTAATTGTTCTATCTAATGATGTGAGAGGGGTGTTGAAGTCCCCGACGATTTGTAGACAATGTAGACATTGTAGAAATGTCTGTTTCTCCCTTCAATTTTGCCAAAGTTTGTCTCATATATTTTGGGGCACCCTGGTTAGGTGCGTAGATATTTATGACTGTTATATCTTCCTGGAGGATCGTCCCTTTTATTAATATATAATGGCCTTCCGCATCTCTTATCACTTTTTTGCATTTGAGGTCTGTTTTGTCTGATATTAGTATAGCTACCCCTGCTCTTTTCTGTTAACTATTCGCATGGAGTATCTTGTTCCAACCTTTTACTTTCAGCCGGCTTGTATCCTTGTGTCTGAGATGAGTTTCTTGTAAGCAGCATATGGATGGCTCATGTTTTTTTATCCATTCTGTCAGCCTGTATCTTTTGATTGGGGAATTTAATCCATTCACATTCAATGATATTACTGAAAATGCACTATTTATTTCCTCCATTTTATTCTTTAGTTTTCATATGTCATCTTATTTTTGTCTTTCTTTTTACTCTTTTGGTTATCCTTTCTGCTTTTCTTTCTTCTATACTCTCCTCCAAGTCTCTCTCTCCTGTTTTTTTCTTTCAGGTTCTAAGGCTTCCTTTAATATTTCCTGCAAAGGTGGATTCTTTTTTGCAAACTCTCTTAGTTTCTGTTTGTTTGTGAATACTTCATATTCACCTTCATATTTGAAGGACAGTTTTGCTGGGTAAAGAATTCTCATGTGGCAGTTTTTCTCTTTCAGTTTCCTAATTGTATCATACCACTGTCTTCTCGCCTCCATGGTTTCTGAAGAGAAATCTGCACAAAGTCTTACTGGACGTCCTTTGTACGTGATCGTTTGCTTCTCTCTTGCTGCTCTGATAATTTTCTCTTTATCTTTTACATTTGACATTCTGAATAATATGTGTCTTGGCATAGGACTATTTGGATTTATTCTTCTTGGGGTACGGTGTGCTTCTTGGACATGTAAGTTCATTTCTTTTGTGAGAGTTGGGAAATTTTCAGCTATTATTTCCTCAAATACTCTTTCTGCCCCTTTTCCTTTCTCTTCTCCTTCTGGAACTCCAATGACACGTATGTTCTTGCGTTTTGTGTTGTCATTCAACTCTCTGAGCCCCTGCTCAAGTTTTTCCATTCTTTTCTCTCTCTGTTCTTTCCTCTCTTCGATTTTAGCTGCTCTGTCTTCAGTATCACTTATTCTTTCTTCTATCATTTCGAGTCTGCTGTTGTATGCTTCAAATGTATTTTTGACTTCACCTATTGTGTCTTTCATTCCCATGAACTCCGTTACTTTTCTGTTCAATATTTCAAATTCTTCTTTACGTTCGCGCAATGACTTCTTGATGTCATTGATCTCTTTAACTATATTCTCTTTCATCTCTTTTTTTTTTTTTTTTTTTAAAGATTTTATTATTTATTTATTCATTTATCCCCCCCTTGCTGCTTGTGCTCGCTGGGTCAGCCAACCACGCCGTGCAGGCGGGCCTGCCCTCACCAGTAGGCCCCGGGAACCGAACCCGGGGCCTCCCATATGGTAAACGGGAGCCCTACTGATTGAGCCACAGCCACTTTCCTCTTTCATCTCATTAATTTGATTTTGGAAATGTGTGCTCATCTCACTGATTAGTTCTCTCAAATTCTGCATCTCTTCTGGGACTTTGCTGTATTCCTTTTCTTGGGCCATGTCTTCTATTTTCTTAGTATGGCCTGTAATTTTTTGTTGGTGCTTAGGCATCTGGTTAGTTTGTATTTTACTTAGATGCTCTATCTCTTTCTCTTTTATGGGGTTTTAGTGGCAGGAGGCTGTGAGTTACCACTACTCTTTGAGTTTGGGCTCAACCTTGATTGTTAGGATTGTTCTGCTGGTTGCTCAAAACTGGGCACTGGACCCAGTAATTGGTTGTAGAGTCGTTTCCTAGGGCCTTGGGCAGGGAGGCTATAGAGGCCAGGAAAAGACTCTCTTACTTATTAATTTTCTTATGTGTACTTCCTTGGTCTGCCAGGAGATGGCGCTTGTTGGCTGCTCTCAATTCAATGCCTGGTCGGAGTGTATTTGTTGTGACACAGACCAGATCAATGTGCTAGAGCTTCCTGTCTGGGGGCTAAGAGCCCCGTGATTCAAACTTTCTGAGACAGTTCTCCAGACTTCTCTCATAGCGCCCCCCCTTTCCCAGCTAGGAAATATTTCCACTCCCTTCTGAATCCCCAACAATCAGTCCCTGTTAGTAGAGGAGGAGATTGGGAGGTTTGTATATCTTTAGCCCCTTGCAGGCTCCAAGGCAAACAATGGCACTGCCCTACCCAGCCTGGAAGGGCTCTCGGGACAGGACAGACCAAACCTGGGAGTCCAAGGCAGGGTCAGCCGCAGGCTCTCTCTCCCCTCTCCCGTGGTGTCCTCAACAATTAGTCCAGGCTAGAAGAGAGGGAGGTTGCAAGGGTCAGATTTCTCCAGTCCTTTCCAGGCTCCCAGGGCAAACCCCCATGTGGAAGGGTCCTTTCCAGGCTCCCTGGGCAAACTGCCGTGTGGAAGGGTCCGTGGGGCTCTGCAGCCCAAATTTCAGGTCCGAACCTGAGTCAGCCTAAGGCTGTGTCCCTCTCTCTCCCCTTTCCGGGAGTGGCAGATCCCTGAAGCCCCCTTTGTCTGTGGTCACAGGCCCAGGGGCCCGAGAATTCTGAAGAGTGTGGGGGAGGGTGCCGGCAGCAGCAGAAGCTGCTCCTTGCAACTCACAGTTCTGTAGTTGCGATTTCCCTCTTCTGTCCCTCTCTCCTCCTCTGGGTGGTGTGCAGCCTTCACCTGCTGACCTAAACCCTAGAAGATCTTTTTCGGGGCTGTTTCATCTTGTCCTCTAGCTATTTTTCTGGAGAAGAGATTCCCGTGGTCTTACTAGTCCGCCATCTTCCCGGAAGTCTAAGGCCTATATATCGGTAGCTGCCATTTTAACTCCACCTCTGGCATGAGGGGAAGCAGGGCTGGCTAAAAACCACAGTAAAGTTAGAGACTGGCTTCTTTCCACCAAGATGGGATTGCAGCCCTAGCCTAAGCACCAGCCTCATCTCCAGCAGGAAGAAAGCTCGGAGGACCTGAACAGCCTCTCCAGGTAACTGCAGACACTTTTAGCTGGCACAGACTGAATAGACAACTGGGGCTCCATCCCTGCACCCGAATAGGATAGGAGAGAAACTGTGTTTCCTTGGCCTCTCTGGGCAACTGCAGGTGATTTCAGCCCACACATGAACTACTTTGTTGAGCACCTCCAATTCCATCTCCACCTCTGCCCGCCCCCCCAAAGGATAGGAGGGGGCAGGTGTTTCCTCAGCTTCTCAGGGCAACTGCAGGTGCTTTTTGACTGCACAAACTTAACTGTTGGGCACCTGTGGTTCCATGCCCACTCCTGATAGGACAAGAGAGGGACTGTGTTTCCCCAGCCTCTCTGGGCAAGAGCAGGCACTTTGGCCTGCACAGACTGGACTGTTGGGTGCCTGTGGATCCACCCCCACCCCCTAATAGGTTAGGAGGGGACTGGTGTTTCCTCAACCTCTCCAGGCAATGGCAGGTACTCTCAGCCTGAAGGGACTGAGCTGTTGGGTGTCCGTGGATCCATTCCCACCAGTCAATAGGATAGGAGGGGGCTGGTGTTTCCTCACCTCTTTGGGCAATGGCAGGCCCTTTCAGCCTACAAAGACTGAACTGTTGGGTGTCAGTGGTTCCAATCCCACCCCTTAAAGGGCAAAAAAGACAGTACTCCCTTAGCCTCTCAGGGTAACTTCAGGTGCATTCGGCCCAAATGGATGAGATTGTTGGGTACTCCAGAGGGTCCATCCCTACCTCTGTTGTGGGGTGGGGGGGGCGGTGCAGTGCTACATCAGTCTACCTGGGCAACTGCGGTCATTTTGGACCAATTGCTGCCCATACCTACAGCTCTATCCCTGCTCCAGGCAGGGAAGGAAAGGGAGGAAAGTGAGTAAAGCTTCATCAGTCTCTCCAGGCAACTACAGACAGTCTTGGCCTGCACAACTTGGATTATTACACACAGCTGCAGTCCTGTCCCTACCCCTGGCAGAGGAGAAAGGTGGGAGAAGCTTCATCAGTTCCTGGGGCAATGAGGGCAGCTTCAGCTTCCACAGCTTATGGCACGAACTACATCCTCAACTCCTACTACATAACCGGCAAGTGAGAAAAGGCAAGAAAGCCCTAAACTAAAGAGAGAAACTGTACCCAGACACCAAAAAAATTACAATCCACACCAAGATACAGGAAGATGTGGCCCAGTTAAAGGAACAAGATAAGCCTCTCAATGACATAAAGGAATTGAGACAACTAATCACAGATGTTCAAACAAATCTCCCTAATAAATTCAATGAGATGGCTAAAGAAATTAAGGATATTAAGAAGACACTGGGTGAGCATAAAGAAGAATTTGAAAGCATACATAGAAAAATAGCAGATCTTATGGGAATGAAAGGCGCCATAAATGAAATAAAAATACACTGAAGGCATATAGCAGCAAACTGGAGAAGGCAGAAGAAAGGATCGGTGAGCTTGAAAACGTGGTCTCCAGAAGTGAACGTAGAAAAGAACAGATGAAGAAAAGAATGGAAAAAACTGAACAGGGTCTCAGGGAACTAAATGACAACAAGACGTGCAAACATACATGTCAAAGGTGTCCCAGAAGGAGAAAAGAAGGGAAAGAGGGCAGAAGGAATATTTGAAGAAATAATGGTAGAAAATTTCCCAGCCCTATTGAAGGACATAGATATCCATGTCCAAGAAACACAACCTACTCCCATCTGAATAAATCCAAATAGACCAACTCTAAGAAACATACTAATCAGAATGTCAAATTCCAAACACAAAGAGAGAATTCTGAGAGCAGCAAGAGAAAAGCAATGCATAACATATAAGGGATATCCAATAAGATTAAGTGTCAATTTCTCATCAAAAACCATGGAGGCATGGAGGCATGGTTAAATATATCATGGAGTGGGGGATGGATGTGGCTCAAATGGTTGGGCGTCCGTCTCCCATATGGAATGACCGAGGTTCAATCCCTGGGACCTCCCGGTAAAAAAAAAAAAAAAAAACATTAACTATATCATGGAGTGATATGATATATTTAAGATACTACAAGAGAAAAACTGCCAGCCAAGATTCTCATATCTGGCAAGATTGTCTTTCAAAAATGAGGACGAGTTTAGAATATTCCCAGATAAACAGAAAATGAGAGTTTATACAAAGAGGCTGGCTTTGCAAGAAATACTAAAGGAGGTGCTACAGCCTGAAAAGTAAAGGCAGGAGAAAGAGGCTTGGAAGAGAGTCTAGAAATGAAGCTTATATCAGTAAAAGTAACTAAAAGGGTCAAAAGAGTGGTGAAAATAAAATATGACAGATAAAACCGAAAAGTCAAAAATGGGTGAAATAAAACCTGTCTTTACAATAATAACATTGAATGCTAATGGATTAAACTCCTCAATCAAAAGACACAGAGTGGCAGAATGGATAAAAAAATATGAGCCATCTATATGCTGTCTGCAAGAGACTCACCTTAGACCCAAGAACACCAATAGATTGAAAGTGAAAGGTTGGAAAAAGATTTTCCACACAGGCAATAACCAAATAAATAAACAAACAAATAAATAAAAAGCTGGAGTAGCTATACTTATATCAGTTGAAATAGACTTTAAAAGCAAAACTGTTACTAGAGACAAGGAAGGACATTATATATTAATTAAAGGGGCAATTCACCAGGAAGAAATAACATTTATAAACATATATGCACCTAACCAGGATGCCCCAAGATACATGAGGCAAACACTGGCAAAACTGAAGGGAGAAATAGATAGCTCTACAATAATAGTTGAAGACTTCAGTACACCACTCTCAGCACTGATAGAAAATCCAGGCAGTGGATCAATAAAAAAACAGAAAGCTTGAATAATATGATAAATGGGTTAACCCTAATAGACCATACTTAACATTGCATGTCAAAACAGCATAATATACATTCTTTTCAACTGTTCATGGATCTTTCTCCAGGATATACCATATTTTGAGTCACAAAGCAGACCTCAATAAATTTAACAAGATTGAAATTATACAAAGCACTCTCTCTGATCGTAATGGAATAAAGTTGGAAATCAACAAGAGGCATAAAATGGGAAAATACACAAATATATGGAGATTAAACAACACACTTTTAAATAATCAGTGAGTCAAAGAAGAAATTTCAATACAGAGCTAGTGGTTCTAGGTAGAGCAATCAGGCAAGAAAAAGAAATAAAAGGCATCCAAATCAGAAAGGAAGAAGTAAAACTTGCTATTTGCAGATGATATGATCCTATATCTAGAAAGTCATGAAAAAACTACAATAGAGCTGTTAGAGCTAAAAAATGATTTCAATAGAGTGTCAGGATACAAGATCAATATGCAAAAATCAGTGATGTTTCTATACAATCATAATGCACAATCTGAGGAGGAAGTCAGGGAAAAAATTCCATTTACAATAGAAGCTAAAAGAATCAAATATTTAGGTATAAACTTAACCAAGGATGTAAAGCACTTTTATTCAGAAATCTACAATGTATTGTTAAAAGAATTCAAAAGAGACCTAAATAAATGGAAGAACATCATGCTCATGGATTGGAAGACTAAATATCATTAAAGATGTCAATTCTACCCAAACTGATATACAGATTCAATGCAATCCCATTAAAAATTCCACCAGCATTTTTTAAACATATGGAAAACACAATTATCAAATTTATTTGGAAGGATAAAGGGCTCTGAATAGCCAGAAATGTCTTAAAAAGAAAAGGTAAAGTTGGAGGACTCTCACTTCCAGACTTTAAATAATATTACCTAGCTACAGTGGTAAAAACATCATGGTATTGGCATAAAGTCAGACACATAGACCAATGGCACTGAACTGATGGTTAAGAAACAGACCCTCACATCTATGATTAAGTGATTTTTGACAAGACTGTCAAACCCACCCAGCTGAGGCAGAACAGTCTATTCAACAAATGGTGCTGGGAGAATTGGATATCCATAGCCAAAAGAAAGAAAGAGGACCCCTATCTCACATCTTATATAAAAAAATTAACTCAAAATGGATCAAAGACCTAACTATAAAATCTACAATCATAAAGCTCCTAGAAGAAAATATAGGGAAACATCTTCAAGACCTGGTGGTAGGTGATGCATTTTAAAACCTTATACCAAAAGCACGAGCAAAGAAAGAAAACGAGGATAAATGGGATCTCCTCAAATACTTTCATAATTCAAAGGACTTCATCAAGAAGGTGAAAAGGCAGCCACTCAATAGGAGAAAATATTTGGAAACCACGTATCTGCCAAGGGTTTGAGTTCCATTCTATATAAAGAGATCATACAATTCAACAATAAAAGAGCAAGCAATCCAATTTAAAAATGGGCAAAGGATTTAAATAGTCATTTCTCCAAAGAGGAAATACAAATGGCCAAGAAGCACATGAAAAAAAATGTTCCATATCACTAGCTATTAGGGAAATACAAATCAAAATGACAATGAGATATCATCTCACACTGCATAGAATGGCCATTATCAAAAAAAAAAAAAAAAAGTAAGTGCTGGAGAGGATGTGGAGAAATAGGAACACTCCTTCACTGTTGGTGGGATTGTAAAATGGTACAGCATCTGTGGAAGACAATTTGGCGGTTCCTCAGGAAGCTAAAATACAGAACTGCCATATGATAAGCAATTTTTCTAGGAATATATCCAGAAGAACTGAAAACTGTGACACGAACAGACATCTGCACACCGATGTTCATAGCAGTGTTATTCACAATTGCCAAAAGAGGGAAACAACCCAAGTGTCCATTAACCAATGAAGGATAAACAAAATGTGGTATGATGAAATACTATGCTGCCTTAAGAAGAAATGAAATTGGAAAACATATAATAACATGGATGAATCTTGAAGATATTCTGCTATTTGAAGTAAGCCAGACACAAAAGGACAAATATTGCACGGTCTCACTAATATGAACTAAATATGAAGAATAAATGCATGGAGTTAAAACCTAGAGTATAGGTTATTAAGAGATAAGAGGAGAGCTGAGAAGCACTACTGATGCTTAATCATGTAGAAGTTTTAATTAACTGGACTGTAAAAGTGTGGAAATGGATAGAGTGGATGGTAACACATCAGCTGGTTTATAAATGGGATTGTGGCTGGAAAGGGTAGTCTAACAGATGTAAATGTCAAATAATAGAAAGTTAGAGAATAATCTAGGGACTGAATAACACAGTGAACCCAGAGGTGAATGAGAATTGTGGTTGATGGTTGTATTAGTCAGTCAAAGGGGTGCTGATGCAAAATACCAGAAATCAGTTGGCTTTTATAAAGGGTATTTATTTGGGGTAGAAGCTTACAGTTACCAGGCCATAAAGCATAAGTTACTTCCCTCACCAAAGTCTGTTGCCACGTGTTGGAGCAAGATGGCTGCCTACATCTGCAAGGGTTCAGGCTTCCTCCTCCTCTTAAGGCTCTGTGGCCCCAGCTTCCTCCAATATCAGCTGTAGGCTGGGATAGGTCTTGTTCTCTCCTGGGGATCGTCTCTTTCCAGGCTCAGCTGCTCTGCTCTCTCCACAAGGTCAGGCTAACAGCTCCTCTTTCTTCCCGGGGCCTCTGCTGTGTCTAATGGAGCCTTCTCTCTTTTCTCAAGTATCTACTTCTCTGTGTATGTACTTCCCAGGGCTCCAGCATTAAAACTCTAACTGACATTCTGCCTTGTTTTCACTGTGAGTCCCTGCCTACCAAGTAGGTGGGACCTCAATGTCCTAATGATGTGGCCCAATCAAAGCCCTAGCCATAATTTAATTAAGTAAAAGTGAAACCTCTGAATCCAATCCAATCTAATATGCCCAGAGGAAGAGGCCAGTTCACAACTATAATCCAATATATATTTTTGGAATTCATAAACAATATCAAACTGCAACAATGGTGCAGATACAAGTGTCCTTCTATGAGCTAGAGCAGATGTATATCACTATTGCAGGGTGGTGGGAATGTGGAGAAGCATGGGAAAATACAATTTGGTGTGACCCTTGGATTGTGGTTAACAGAAATATTGTAATATCCTTGCATCAATGCCAAAGATGTACTATGTTGACAATGGGTGGATATGGAAAAAGTGTGCCAATGTACACTATGGACCATGGTTGGTGGTAATAGTCTGATGATATTATTTCATAATCTGTAACAAATATTCCACCACGTTGTGGTGTGTTGGTGAAGGGGTGTTGTATGGGAATTCTACATGTGTGCATGATTGTTTTGTAAGTTTACAACCTCTGTAATGAAAATATATTAAAAAAAATAATAGGGTGGGTTGGGGAAAAAATACCCCAAATGTAAGATAAGGACTATGGTTAGTAGTAAAATTTTGACGATGCTCTTGTATAGTTTGTAACAAATGTTTCACAACAATACAAGGTGTTGTTGGTGGGGTGAGGTATGGGACCCCATAGGATGTTATGCATGTTTATTTTGTAAGTTCACAACTTTTACTATACATTTATTGTTTATGTATGTTTATGTATTCATGATATACTTCAATAAAATTTAAAAAAAGAAAAATTTGTCAGGCATACAAACTTGGAAAATAGGACTCAAAATGAAGAGAAAAAAATAGAAACTAACCCAGAAATGACACAGATGTTTGAATCTGAAGACAAGGATATAAAAAATAGTTATCTACCTATATGCTTTATATTCAAAAAGATAGAGGAAAGGTTGAACATGTTAAGTAAAGATAGATATGAAAAAGACCCAAATCAGACTTTTAGAGATGACAACTAGAATATCTGAGATGAAAAAAATATACTGAATGGTCTTAACAGCAGATTAGATATTGCAGAAGAAAAGATTAGTAGACTTGAAGTTCTAATAACAGAAGCTATGTAAAATGAAATACAGGGAAAAGTATTTTAAAAATTTTTTAAAAATCAGTGTGCTAAGGGACAACTTCAAGCATCCTAATTACATGTAATTAGAGTCTCTAAAAGTTGGGAGGATAATCAGAGAAAATATTTTAAAAGACTGGAAAAATAATACAGCCAAATTTGATTGAAATATATATATATATAAACCCACATATCCAAGCAGCTCCACAAATCCCAAGCACAAGAAACAAATTGCTCAAAGTCAGTAATAAAAAGAAAATCTTAAAAACAGCCAGAGGGAAAAAGACATGGTCCATATAGTATAACGATAAGGATGACAAATTTCTCTTCAAAAGTAATGCAAGAGTATCTTTGAAGTACCGAAAGAAATAACCTTTCAACCTAGAATTCTATGCCTAGTGAAAATATTTTTTTAAAAAGACTATTGCATTAGAGAGAAGAAAAGAAAGGAAAAAGAGATAGCTGATAGTATGGAAAAATACTAATTGTTTTATCTGGGGGCTGGGTTAATGGACAATCATTATAGTATTCTCTCTGAAAACTGATAATGCAAAGTTTAGATAACTATTGGTTTCAGAATAAGCAAACTCGCAGTCAGGAGCAAGAATATAGGTTACCAGGGGATGGGGTAGGGATAGAGAATGGGAAGTTAAGGCTTAAAATGCACAATGTTCCCCTTTGGAATGATGGAAATATTTTGGTAATGGATGGTGGTGATGGTAGCACAATATTGTGAACACAATTGACACTGAAATATATATCTGAATGTTAAGAGGAAATTTTAGATTGTATATATGGTAACAGAATAAACTTTTTAAAAATCCATGGGAACTACATTATACCAACAGTGAACCCTAAGTTAAACCATGGATTTTAGTTAACAGTACAATTATTAAAATGTGCTATCATCAATTGTAACAAATGTTCCATACCAATGCAAAGGGGGGCGGGGAATCCTGTATTTTATGCATAATTGTTCTAGAAACCCACACCTTCTCTAATAAAGACAAAAATGTTAAAAAATGTTATTGAGCATCCAAAAAAAAGTATTAATGTGAATGCTTTAAGCTGTGAAAGCTCTCTCCAGTCCCAGTTTCATCACTTCCCTGGGTTTTGCACAGGGATGCCTCTCATTCTTCTGTAAACTGTACAGCCCCTGAAGGCATTTCAGTTTGTAAAACAAAGTGTTGACATGGTTATTCCCAAACATTCCCTATAGACTGAAAGGGAAGTTTCATTAGAATCACCTGGTGAACTTTTTTTTAAAATGTACAGAATCCAAGGCCACACCTCTAAGCTGTTCATTCAGAAAGCTGTGATGGAGGCAGGAATCTTTTTAAAGCTCCACAGTTAATTCTGATGAGGAGCCAGGTGTATCTGTATTCTGGGGTTGCGGTAAGGAAGTAGTACCACATATGTAGTGGTGTGAAACAACAGATGTATTGTCCCCCAGTTCCGGATGCTACAAGTCGGAGGTCAAGGCGTGGGCGGGGCCATGCTGCCTCTAAAACCTGTAGGGATCTCTTCCTTGCCTCTTGCTAGCTTCTGCTGTTTTACTGGCAATTCCTGGCATCCCTTAGCTTGCAGCTGCAGCACTTGAATCTCTGCCTCCATTGTCATGTGGCATCTTTTTCCATCTGTCTGTATCTGTGTCCAAATGTCCTTCTTATAAGGACACCAGTCACTTTGGGATAGGGTCCACTCTAATCCAGTTTGGCCTCATTTTAACTGATCACATCTTCTAAGACCCTGATTCCAAAAAGGGCCACATTCTCAAGACCAGGAGTTAGGACTTAAACATGTCTTGTGGGGACACAATTCAACCCATCACACTAGGCTTAGGAGCCACTACATCAAATAACTCATAGGGCCCCCTCTAACATGGAGAGTACGTGGTTTCAAGGTGATGCAGGTGACTAACACACTACGTCTCTTTAATAATTGAGAACAGTGTCTTTAGGAGGCAGTTGCTAAGTTTCTAGCAAAAGTTTTCTTTTCCTGGGTGGTTCATCAGTGGTAGGAAACCTGAAGATTAAAAAAAAAAAGAAAAAAAGAAGGTGGGAAGGAGGTAGCAGCCCTTGACTTTTACGTCTGGCCTCGCTGATCTAGGCTATGTCCAACATTGGAGAAAGAAGATATTTTTGTTGAAAAAAATTAAGATGTGGGGGCTAGTTCAATATTACTTACATTTAAAACATTGGTATTTTATCTCTATATCCTCAGAGATGAAATCTATAGAGTAGGAAGACTTTTAAATGTAAGGCCTATTAATATCTAAGTAGGCAAATGAGTTTCAGCAAGCATTGCCTAAGTCATTTCAGAAAAGATTGTACTTGGAGAAGAAACACAGATTACAGAACAAAAGAGACTAAAGTCAACTTATTTCAGCTCTCATTTCTACAACAGGCATAAACTAATATCTAACATTAGTGTCTAAATGAGTTTGTAGAGCTCACTCCAATTTACTAAAATGAAATTTTAAGTCACAGCAGATTGCAAACTGGTTTGTAACTGTTGAATGTTTAATATTCATAGAATTTATGGAAGACGCAATAATGGTTCTATGTTGCTTATAAATATATAATAACATAATGGAAGGTATTCATTAAATGTTCATTGTCTCTATGGCAAGTAAGTGGAGGGTTTTTTTTCCTCAGAGTTCTATGATATTATAATGGGAGGAGAGAGCGGCATGGTGGGAACAAAAATGAAGATGCTCGACTATGTTAAAAACAAATGTCTTTCCTTCAAGTTCCTTGTTATTTTGTAGTATGGCATCTCATTTTGCATTACATTTCATTAGAGTCTGAAGGGAAGGCAGGCCTTGTCAACTGAGAAAACAGCTGGGGAATTTTTAAATTCAAATATTGTTTTCCTCACCTACCAGCCTCTCAGTAATTTAGCAACCTGGACTTAAATGTCAGGAGACCTAAAGACATTCATCCTCTCCCCTTAAACACAGAGTACAAGAAGTTTCAACACTACATAACCAAGGAGGAAAGTGGTTGTTAGCCCAGGCAGCAGAACTAAAGGGTACAAAGGCAAAGGTCACCTGCAAGTAATCATTCTACTTTTCAACCATTATGAGACAACTCTTTTTCTTTTCTACTGTTTTTTAAAAAGGTAAGCCATCATATAGGAAAAAATGTTAAACAGGACAAAAGGGATACTTTTTGACAAGAAGGTCTCCTTCCCACCCGAGTCCCTGTTCCCCAGTTCCATCTCCAGAGACAAATGTGGGCACTTATGTATGCATATGTTTATACCCACACTCTTACATACAGTGATAAGCCAAAGAACAGCAGACCCAGCAGGAATTCAAATTTCCATTCATCTGATATAATTTTCATTTTCCTATTCCAGATATCCACTACAAGTTATTAGGAAAAATGGTCAACTTAATCATCTTTGTCATATTTTAAGAAAGGATTAAAGAGCGACAACAAAATAACTAGTAAACCCATAAAAATTAATTAAACTAATAACTGTGATGTTCTAGAACAAGATTTTTATTTTTCAATTCTACCACCTCTGTGTTGCCACGGCATAATAGAAGCTTTTAACTTTTGAACAGGATAGAGCTGGGCTGCTGCAGACACCACCACAAGCTAAAATGAATGAAGTCCCACTGCAGAGGTGAACTGGAGCCAAGATTTCAGTCTCCAAGTGCTTAATGCTTGAGCAGAGAAGGCTCTGGGCTGTGCAGATTGCCAATGTAAGCTACTTTTGGGTAATTAACATTCCTTTGCCACACTGCCATTTCTTAGTACAAAGCCAGATTGTGGCCCTTACAGTGTAGACTGGGTTATTTGTACTGTCACTGCTTCCCCACCACTTTCACATCAGAGAACACATAGAAAATAATATTGGTAGGGCAACTACAGTAAGCCCAGAAGGAGCTTATGGTCAGAATCCACCAGCCCAGAAGCTCTAGTTGGCCCAAATCCCACCTCACATTCTTCCTCTCAAACGGCTGAAGGTATCATATCTTAACACCTAGGATACAGTCCATGTAGGTCCTGGTCCAGGTTTGGAAACCCCAATTTGTAATTATTGGCTACCTTAAGTGTGATCTGCAGACCAGCAGCAGCAGTATCTAGAGCTGATGCTCAGGACTCACCCACCCCAGGCCTATCAAATCAGAATCTACAGTTTAACCAGGGCCCCATGTGACTCATGTGAATGTTAAAGTACAAGAAGTTCTGGTCTACAGGGTCTTCCTCCCTAGCTTGCCGTGCAAGGCCCTTGGAGATCTAACCCCTACCTACCTTTCCTGCCCCATCTGCGGTCACTCACCCTCCTCTCCCAAACCAATCATAGTGATCAATCTATAATACCTGAAAATAAACTCTGCTTTTTCTACCCTCTTTCCTTTGCATGGGCTGGCTCTTGGTCTAGAATGCCCTTTACCTGTCCTTCTGAACTCTTATCCTTCAAATCTCAAAAGTCACCTTTCCCCTGTCCTAGCTGCATTAGGCAGCAGCGAGAGACTAGTCCATTATAAAGTCTTACTTCTACTCTCCTCTTTCTTAGTCCTCTTTATGTGCCTCCATTATAGCACCTCTCACACTGTACCATAATTGTCTGTTTACTGTCTATTTTCTCACACAGACGGTGAGATCTCCGTGTCACTGGCTTTGATTTACTCATCTATGAATTTCACAGCCATAACACAGCATGCAGTAAGGATTCAATTAATGCTTATTGGATAAATCAATCAGGGAATCTTGCTGGCCATTTCTGCCAGGAAACTATTTCCTCTTAAAAATGATAGTGCGTATAATATTTATAAATCCTTTCAAAATAATTGTATTCCTCTGATTAGTGGCCATTTTCTAAAATACAAGATTATCATGTAAATCCATTTCTCTTCCCTCAGGACAGATATAAAATTATGGTCCAACTTTTCAAGATTTAACATATTTTAACTGTGATAGTTATAATAAAGAAAAATTAAATTATATCAAAATAAGAGATGGAGGAAAAACACCCATCTGATAGGATGGATTGTCTACTAAAACACTGTTCAGGGCTTTATTTTTTCAAAAATGTAAGATTAAATATTGATTTTTCACTGTCCCTTTTCCATAAAAATATTAAGAAATCCTTCTTTATTCCTAGCTGGTTTGTGTCCACTTTAAAACTCTCATTCTCATGTTGTGTCCTTTTCCCCCTCCAAGCATTGTCAACTTATCTCCAGGCACGTCCTCGGTTGGCCTTCTTCACACACCTCTTTAAATATGTGCTTGGATGGCAAGCCCATTCCATCAGTTTAGGGAGACTTGTAAAAGGAAGAGTTTGTAATAGACCAATTTCCCCTGATGGCTAAACAATTATTGGTGTAATTTACTAAAGAATTGCATCCTGTGCAATAATACCAGGTACTGAATAAAGCCAAGCAGATAGAATTTCTTTCCTCATCTGAGCATAGGAAAGTGGGTACACTTTGAGAGGAGTTGCTTCTAGAAGGTGGGAAAGGCAGGCAGTGGTAACGGGGAAGAGTCCAGAGGGAAGAAGAGGACTCCACAGTTGACTGCTCTTCAAATCTCAGAAAATTATATGGAAAGGGAGGAAATAATTTGAAAATCTATAGAATAAAACTTAGTCCAGAAGACTGATTTGGAGCTTCCTATCCCCAGTTTAGTATATTGCTTCTCTAATACAGAGAACTAGCATTAAAAAGAAAGAAAAAAGCTTCTCCTATTTGCAAAATGGGCTTTACACAGTGACTTAGACTGAGGCCTAGAGGTGGAAAAGAGTTGACATGCCTCCTTAAATCCCTCACTTTCTAACAGGGAGGAAAAGAGCCCCAAAGAGTAGCTCCCCGATCTAGCTCACAACATAAAGGAAAAAAATGCTTATGCCTTACTACCAAGGAGTAGGAAAAACTAGCATTAATCTCCATTGACCTGACTAGCTAATCAGTTATTAAAAGCATAAGCAGCAAAAAATTCAGGCTGTCATCACTCTCCTAGGATAGCCAACATATTTTCCAGTCCAGAAAATCCTGCACAAATATCCCTTCTTCATTCACACTTCAGAAACTCAGGAGTAAGCCAAGTTACTTGGACTGTAATTTTGCTACATGTATATCAAGGCCCTTTCATGTTCTCACAAGAACTGGCCCACTGAATGGAAGATGTATGCCCTGCCAAGGAAATGAGATTTAGTTCAACCCCACACTACTGCCACCAACTTCATCCTTCACATGAGCTCTTGGAGCTGTAAGAAACCAGATTCCACACAGCCTTTCCTCCCTCCACCCATGACATTTTTTCCATAGCCAGGATCACCTGCACTTCAGATTGCGATTTTTTTCCCTGGAGCTTGATAGTATATAAGAATGTCACAAGTTTTTCTTTAATATTTTAAAGAAAATCACTCAGCATGCAAATCTCAAAGACTTTACCAGTTTTCAAACCAAGATGATAGACTTTCTCAGACCCCTCCTGTCTGGATAGGCGCATTTTCTCTGAGCTCCCTCAGCACTCTTCACAGGTCTGTTATAGCACTTAACTTCTTGGATTGAAATTATCTGTTCATGTATCTGTCTCTCCCCAACTAGAGCACAGGGTCTTTGTGCAGGGGACTAAATCTTATTCATTTTTAGACTGCCAGTTCTTACAATACATATCAGGTACTAATTGCTATTTATTGAATTGGGTTGAACTGCATTGAAATGGACTGAATTGAACTGAATTCATTTAAGCCAGTTTCCCTGCCCAGCCTGTAGTGGTACTAGGAGACGTGAACAACAGGGCCCCAACCCAGTTTTGTTCTCCTTCTGGTGACCTTCAGCAACTTAGTCCCTATGCCAGAGATCTTATTACTGTATAACACACCAATCATAAAATTTGCCACCTAGACCAGTAGAAACAATAAAACGGTGTGTCCCTATCTATAAAGTGCCAAAAGCTCTTCAGAGGAGAGGAGGGGCTGCTGTGCTCATGTGTTCTGTAAAGGAGAGGATAATACATCAGCCAGCTAGTAGACTCTCACAAATGTGTCAGGACTTCACTAAATTGCCTCTGGTATATATTTTTTAAAATTTTAAATTTCATAATAGTTTAGGTTTACAGAGAAATTGCAAAGATAGTACAGAAAGAGACTATGGTACATCAATTACTAAACCAACATTGTTACATTATTGTTAACTAAATTCAAATTTCCTTAGGTTTTACTGATGTCTTTTTACTACTCCACTACTCCAGGATTCCATCCAGGACACCACATTACATTTAGTTGCATGTTTACTTAGGCTCCTCTTGGCTATGACAGTGTCTCACTTTCCATGTTTTTGTTTTTTCTTTAAAGCAATTTTATTGAGCTATACTCACATACCATACATTCCCTCAAAGGTGTACAATCAATGTCTTTTAGAATAATCACAGAGTTATGCACTCATCACCACAATCAATTTTAGAACATTTTCATTATTCCCAAAAGAAAACCCCATACCCCTTAGCAGTCACCTCTCAATCCCTCTATCCTTCCCCAGCCCTCTATAACTACTAGTCTAATTCTGTTTCTACAGATTTGTTTATATTTACATTTTATACAAATGGAATCATACCATATGTGGTACTTTGTGTCTGGTTTCTTTCACTTACCATAATTTCTTTTTTTAATTATTCTAATTTCTTTTAAATTAGAGTAGTTGTAGGTTTACATAAAAGTAATGTAAACAATATGACAATGCCCTAAACCCCCCTATTGCTTACACTTTGCATTGGTGTGGTACCTTTATATCAATTGATGAAAGAAAATTAAAATATTACTGTTAACTGTAATCCATAGGTTGCATTAGGTATATTTTCCCATATACCACCCTATTATTAAAACCTTATAATAGTCATGTTCATTTGTTATGTTTCATGAAAGAACATTCTTATATTTGTACTATTAACCACAGTCATCATCCACAACAGGGTTCACTGTGTTATACAGTCCCATGTTTTATCCTCTAGCTTTCCTTTTAGCGACATACACAGCCCTTTCAACTATATTCATACCCATAATCCAGCGCTGTTAATTATACTCACAATAATGTGCGACCATCAACTCTATCCATTTCTGAACATTTACAATCAACCTAAAAAGAAATTCTGCACAAATTAAGCATCAGCTCCCCATTCTGTACCCCTATTCTATCTCCTGATAACCTATATTCTAGATTTTAACTCTACAAGTTTGCTTATTATAATTAGTTAATAAAAGTGAGATTATACAATATTTGCCCTTTTGTGTCAGGTTTATTTCACTCAACATAATGTCCTCAAGGTACATCCATATTGTCATGCATCAGGACTTCATTCCTTCTTACAGCTGAATAATATTCCTTCATATGTGTTTTAGTTTGCCAAAGGGCTGCTGATGCAAAGTATCAGAAATGTGTTGACTTTTATAAAGGGGATTTTTTTGGGGGGTAAAAGCTTACAGTTCTGAGGCCAAAAGAGGTACTTTCTCACCAAGGTCAGCTGCTACGTGTTGAAGCAAGATGGTGGGCAATCTCTGCCAGGTTCCAGCCTTCCACTCTGGACTTCCTATTCCCCTGAGGCTTCGTGGGCCCAGCTTCTTCCCAATCTCAGTTGTAGGCTGGCATAGGGCTTCCTATATCCGTCTCAATTCTCTTCCAAGGTCAACTGTAAGTTATCAGGCAAATGGTCCATCTCTCCCCGGGCCTTTAGCTGTTTGATTTTTTTTCCTTTCTGTCACATGGCAGGATCAAAAACGACAAATTTCTCTCCTCTGTGTGTCTTTTTGAGTGCGTGCCCATTTATATCAAACCCACGAAGGGGGCAGGGGTTCAACCTGAGTCACACCTTACTCATGTGGTTAAATCAAAGAGCTAATCATAATAGGTAATTTAATCAGACATCTCAGCTGAATTTAATGCAATCAAAAGGTATCACGCTCAGAGGAATAGTTTAGTTTATAAACATAATCTTTCTCTTTTGGGGATTCATAAATAATCTCAAACTGCCACAGCTACCCCAGCTCTTTTTTGGTAACTGTTTGCGTGGAATATTTTTTCCAAGCTTTCACTTTCAACCTATTTGTGTCTTTGGGTGTAAGATGAGTCTCTTGTAGATAGCATATAGATGATCATACTTTTTCTTTTATCCATTCTGACAATCTGTGTCTTTTGATTTGAGAGTTTAATTCATTATCATTCAATGTTATTACTATAAAGGCAGTTTTACTTTGGTTTTATATGTCATAACTTACTTTTGTGAAAAGCCATTTTAGTTACCCATACTGATATTTCTACACTCCCCCAAGTCTCTCTTTGCTATCTTTTCCTTTCATCCCACAGAACTCCCTTTATCATTTCTTGTAGGGCAGGTCTCTTTTTGATGAACTCGCTCAGTTTCTGTTTATCTGTAAATATTTAAAACTCTTCCTCAGTTTTGAAGGACAGTTTTGCCGGTTAAAGAATTCTTGGCTGGTAGTTTTTCTCTTTCAGTATCTTAAATATATCATACCACTGCCTTCTTGTCTCCATGGGTTCTGCTGAGAAATTGACAGTTAGTCTTATTGCAGTTAACTTGTATGTGATAAATGCCTTTTCTCTTGCTGCTTTCAGGATTCTTTATCTTTGACATTTGACATTCTGATTAATATGTGCCTTGGAGTAGGTCTCTTAGGACTTATTCTGTTTGGAATATGTTGCGCTTTTTGGATGTTAATATTTACGTCTTTCATAAGAGTTGGGAAATTTTGGGCCATTATTTCCTCAAATATTCTTTCTGATCCTTTTCCCTTCCCTTCTCTTTCTCAGACATAACACATATGTTTATGTGCTTCATATTGTCATTCAAATCCCTGGGACCCTGCTCAATTTTTTCCTTTCTTTTCTCTATCTGTTCTTCTGTCTGTAAGATTTGAATGTCCTATCTTCTAATTCAACCTTTTTTTTTTTACCAATTCTGTACAGAGTAAATTTCACATTTCCATTCTCTAACCATTCTATTTTCTGGTGGCCTGTATTCTAGTTATTAACTTAATGAGTTTACACAATATATTTGGTTCATAATAGTGCAGTCATACAGTATTTGTCCTTTGGTGTCTGGCTTGCTTAACTCAACATTATGTCTTCCAGATTCATCATGTTATCATATGCTTCATGACTTCATTTATTCTTAGAGCTGCATAATATTCTATTGTATGTATATACCACAATTTTTCGATCCACTCATTGGTTGATAGGCACCTGGGTTGTTTCCATCTTTTGGCAATTGTGAATAATGCTTCTATGAACATCAGTGTGCAGATGTCTATTCATGTCACAGCTCTCAGTTCTTCTGGGTATATACCTAGTAGTGGTATTGCCAAGTCACATGGCAAATCTATATTCAACTTCCTTAGGAACTTCAAACAGTCTTCCACAGTGACCATACCAGTCTGCATTCCCAACAAGAGTGAATAAGCATGCCTATCTCTCTATAGCCTTTCCAACACTTGTAGTTTTCTGTCTTTTTAATAGTGGTTATTCTAATAAGTATGAAATGATATCTCTTTGTAGCTTTGATTTGCATTTCCCTAATTGCTAGTGATGTTGAACATTTTGTCATGTTTTTCTTTTTTTTTTTTTTTTTTTTTTTGCCATTTTTATTTCTTCTTTGGAGAAATGTCAAATCTTTTGCTCTTTTTTTTAAAGGAGGTATCAGGGATTGAACCCAAGACCTCATTTATGGGAAGCAGGCACTCAACCACTAAGCTGCACCTCCTCCCCTGCCCATTTTTAAATTGGGTTCTTTGTCTTTTTATTGTTGAGTTGTAGCAACTCTTTATATATCATGGATATTAAACCCTTATCAGACATGTGATTTCCAGATATTTTCTCCCATTGAATCAGCTGCCTTTTCACCCTTTTGACAAAGTCCTTTGAGATGCAAAAGTGTATAATTTTGAGGAGGTCCCATTTATCTGTTTTTTCTTTTTTTGCTTGTGATTTGGTTGTAAGATCCAAGAAACCAGCACCTACAAAGATCTTGAAGATGCTTTCCTACATTTTCTTCTATTACTTTTATGGCCCTGGCTTTTATATTTAGGTCTTTGATCCATTTTGAGTTGATTCTTGTATAGAGAGTGAGATAGGGGTTCTCTTTCATTCTTTTGGTTATGGATATCCAGTTCTCCAGCACCATTTGTTGAAGAGACATTTTTGTCCCAGTAATGTGGAATTGGCCAGTTTGTAAAAAAACAAATTGGATGTAGAGGTGAGGGTCTATTTCTGGACTCTCAATTTAATTGCATTGATCAATGTATTTATCTTTATGCCAATACCATGCTATTTTGTATGCTTTGTAGTATTTTTCAAGGTCAGGCAGTGAGAGTCCTCCTGCATCACTCTTCATTTTTAGGATGTTTTTGGCTATTTTGGTGTCCTTTCCCTTCTAAGTAAATTTGATAATTGCCTTTTCTATTTCTGTAAAGTAGGCTATTGGAATTTTGATTGGGAATTCATTGAATTTATAAATCAGTTTGGGTAGGATTGATATCTTCATGATATTTAGTCTTCCAATCCATGAACACAGAATATCTGTCCATTTGTTTAGTTCTTCTTTAATTTCTTTTATCAGTGTTTTCTAGTTTTCTGAATACCGGTCCTTTAAGCTTTGGTTAAATTGATTCCTAGATATTTGAGTCTTTTTGTTGCTATTGTAAATGGGTATTTTTCTTGATTTCCTCCTTGTCTTGCTCTCATTACTACTATATAGAAATGCTATTGATTTTTCTTTTTTCTGTTTTCTGTTTTTTGTTTGTTTGTTTGTTTGTTTGTTTGTTTGTTTTTAGGAGATACCAGGGATTGAACCCAGGACCTCCTATATAAGAAGCAGGTACTCAACCACTGAGATACATCCATTCTGCAAATGCTACTGATTTTTTATGTGTTGATCTTGTATCCTGAGACTTGGCTTAACTCATTTATCATCTCTAATAAATTTATTGGAGATATTTTTTAAGTTTCTTTCTTTTTTTTTTTTTTTCTTTATTTTTAAAGAAGCTTTAGATTACATGAATATTACGTCAAAAATATAGGGGAGGGGGGCAGATGTGGCTCAAATGGTTGGGCGTCCGTCTGCCATATGGAGGGACCTGGGTTCGATCCCCGGGACCTCCCGGTAAAATTAAAAATATATATATATATATAGGGGAGCTCAGCGGCAGGGGCGGAGCTTGTGAAACAGCCTCCTGCAGGGTAGGCGGACTAACGAAGGAACGAAGATGGTGGAGTTGAGGCACACGGTGGTGGGTCGTGGGCCTTTGGGCCGGGGACCGATCATCCCTTGGGCAGGCGAGTGAGTCTGTTAGACTGTGGAGGTTCCTCATCAGAGGAAGAACATTTTCCTTGACCTTTAGGTGCTTTTATATTTTCCTCATCTAGAAAAGGAAACAAAATTCTGAACTCAGGACTTGGCACAGTATTTCTTTATTGTCTCCTGGAGTGGCTCTTCCTCCTTCTTTTATCTGGCCACTTTTGCTATTCTTGAAATGGGGATATCTCTTTTCTACACTTTGCTTCTATTATTTGGAATGGAGAAGTCCACTTTTCTTTTTGTTCCACCTCTCATTCAACACAGTCAAGCTCCTTTGATGCAGTCATCCTGCCCACTTTTCCAGGAAGAAAGAAGCAACTTTTGCTGCTATTGGTTTAATTGTAAAGAAATTATTTTGCAAACTCAAATCTGTTTAAATTGAAACAGGTAGATACCTTGTGGTATTTGTGAATTCTTTACCTTTTGTTCCAAACAAGAAGACTAAATATCAAGTATAGATGACTTCAGCTTTTTTGTCTTCCAGTCTAAGTTACTATCATAATAAGCACAGTTGATACTGCACCAGTAAATTGCAAATATATGTTACATTTTGGAATCAAAGAGATATTAAAAAATTATATGTATTTATATATCTAAATGCTAGCTCATCTTGTGATGTAGATTTGCTGAATAAGAACAAAGGTCCAATTTTGCAGTTAAACTTTTGATATGATAAAGAAGCATAAAGACAAAATATATATATGTAGGGGATTACCATATACCCCACCCCCCTTCCCTCAATTTCCCCCATTAAAACATCTTTCATTAGTGTGGTACATTTGTTACAATTGATAAACACATATTGAAGCATTGCTATTAAGCATGGTCTATAGTTCACATTATGGTTTACACTTTGCACCACACAATTTTATAGGTTTTGACAAAATGTATAATGGCCTGTGTCTGTCATTGCAATGTCATGCAGAATAATTCCAATGTCCAACAAATGTCCCATGTTACATGTATTCTTCCTTCTCCCTCCCCTCAGAACCTCTGGTGACCACTGTCTTTATATCAATATTACAAGCTCTTCCATTACTAGAATAATAAGTCTATTTTAGTCCATAGTTGCACTCCCTCCCCCCATGTTTGTTTATGCCTCAATTTTGGGATGGTGGTGCCCACTCTGCTGCTGATTGAGAGGGGGCTTAGATCCCATGGAGCAGATGAATGGAACTGTCTTGCTTGCAGTTGTAGATACAACTGTTTGTTTTTGGGGAATGGGGGATGGGCATTGTCCATCATCAACCTTTTGTTAGTTGTCCTGGGTGAGTCCGATGAACTGGAGAGTAGGTGTTGGCTGCAACTCTGCTGAGATACAGGGCATATGCTGAGATACAACTGGCATATGAACAGACTGAAGATTTAAGTCTCTGGGACACATATTTAATTATATGTTTAAATAAAAGGGGCATAAGAACCATGTGTAGGAAAATTATAAATGAGTCTAACTCTGATATATTGGGGGGATAGGTTATCATATATTCCAAGGTAAGGCCCCCTGACAGGGTGCCAATTTCCTGGTGTTATCTGCCCTAGAGCCCTCAGAAGCACCCCTGCTTTAAGCACTGTTTTACTGTGGCAGTCAGTGAAATCCTCCTAAAATGTGTATAAATGTAACCTCTGGAATGACCTCCCAATTCACTTTGAAATCTCTTAGTCATAAAAATTCATTTGTATTTAATAGTTCCCCCTTTTGGTCTAGGTGTTTTTCCAAATGATCCTTCTGTCTTTTTTTTTTTTTTTTT